>JANHFM010008349.1:200989-217212 GCA_032468115.1 Grayia smithii
AAACTCTTTATTTTAACTGGAAAAGTTGGGGGTCGTCTTATACGCCCAGTCGTCTTATACGCCGGAATATATGGTATTTTGTTTCCATGGGATCTTTATTGTTCAATTTAAAGTATTTGCTATTTTTTCTTTCCTATATTTCTTCATGAAGTGTGTTTAATGTTGGAGAAATAAAACCATTTTTCCTTTGCCATTATCACTACAGGTGGTCCTCAACTTAGTGACCATTCAAAATTACAATGAACCCCAAAAAGGTACTTACGACCTAGACTTGAAGTTCTGATGGCTTCCCCCATGTGGTTGTATTTGGGTGCTCCTATTTTGGGCACTGAGCAACTGGCCTACATTTATTGCTAGTTGCAGCATCCCACAGTCATGTGTCCACGATCTATATTTTTTGCCAGAAACTGCTGTTTATTTCCAATTTTTGTCAAAAAATGCCATTGCAACTAATGGATTTACTTCACAACTGCCACAAAACAATGTTGTAAAATGGGATCAGTCATATGATGACCCACGAAACAACCAGCATGACTTATGACCATAATTCTGGTCTCAATTATAGTCATAAATTGAGGATTAACTACATTGCAGAACTAACCTAATCTACTAGTGAAGGGGCTGAACTAGAAGTGGAGAAGGCCAAGTTCCAATTCTGCCTTAGGGATGGAAGTCAGATGAGTGTCGTTGGGATGCTCACTCTTTCTCAGCCCTTGAATAAGGCAAATTGCTTCCAAGAAAGCTGCATGGAATTGTCTGTGTCATTTCCGGGAGTCAAGTCTGACTGGTAGGCACAAAAAAGTAAGGAGTTAACTTTCTTAATTTCCAAATCCTGTGTCACAGAATTTACAAGATAACTTAAATAACTTTTGATATGGCAAAACACATCTTGCAGACACAGGTAACATTCAGATGAATGTACCATACATTTTCATTGAACTTTCAAAAAATAATTTTAATAATGGCCAGTCTTTTAAACCACAACACTATGAAACATACACTGAAGTTGTTTAGATCAGAAAATAAACAATAAATCATAAGAGAGATTTAAAAAGTAAAAAATGTGAATCATGTTCTGTAATAGGCGTTTATATTTTAAACTATTTTATGTGGCCCATGAGATATAAATAAGCATCTTTTATTAAACACATACGGTGCTTATTAAAAGTATTCAGTCTACTTATTGGCATAATAAATTTTGAGGATCTTAAATGATTTACAGTGATAAGATTGCATAAATTATTTATTCCTTCTGAAATACTTAGGTCAGTTTAAAGCTCCATATATTACTCCATACTCTATACGTTAATATTTGTATAGAAAGTTGACATGCTGACAACAGAAAATGGAAGGAATACAATAGGAAAGATTGCATCTTTCTGTTTATCTGGAGTTATCTCCATTCTCCTCATATGCAGATTCAGAGACTGAATAAATTCAGTTTATAGTCACAGGGATGATATCCTAGAAATCAAAGATGATCTGGCACTGGTTTTTCAATGAGCTTAAAGAATAACAAGTCTATGTTAGCAGCCAATTAAACAGCTGAATTCCAGGTTTGCTATGAATCAAATGAGAGCTGGTTTGGAAGGCACAGCATATATAAAGGCCAGCAACTGACTGAACTAGCAGACCCACCAGAAATTGTTGCAGATGACTCAGAAGAAAGAAGAGCAGAATTTGGAGGAACAGTTGTGAGGGAACAGGATCTAAAAACATAATCTGTTTCTGGAGACAAAGATGAAGTTTCATCAGGGAGTGCTGTATTTAGCGCCCGTCAAGAGAATTCAGAGGGTCTGATGTGAGAATTATGATCTGCACTATGGCTTCTGTAAGGAAAAAAAAATTACCTTACCATTAGCCAATGTGGATTTAATATTTAATCAATTTAGGAGTATAAATTAAGGAGGAGACTATGCCAAGAAGATTAAGATTAAGGCAGTAGGGATTTCAAAGATTCATAGAAAACAAATTACTCTGTATTTTAAGGGGGAAAAAAAACCCAGGCATCTTTCTAAATAACTGAACTTTTTCTGTTTCCAGTCTGTGCAATGAAGCAAACTTAAACACAAGGATCATCTGAATTTATAAATAATCCTTCGCTTACAACTGGTCTCAAAAATATCTTCAAGGTTATGACTACCATACCTTTGCAATCATATGATAGCATTTTGGGTGCCTTGCATTTACAACCAGTTGCAACATCCTGCAGTCATGTGATCGCACTTTGTCATTTATTTTCCTGAAAGATAGGTAAAAATGCCCATTGAATAAACTGGATTTGGATTTATAACCATATGATTTGCTCAAGAACTATGGTGACTTGCTTAATGACCAGTGGTGGGATTCAACTGGTGTAACAACTAGTTCGCTGAGCATGAATTGAATTAAATAAAGTTTAATTAAATTAAAGTTACATTAAATATAGTTATATTAATATAATGACCCTGTTTCCCCAAAAATAAGACATCCCCTGATAATAAGCCCAATCGGGCTTTTGAATGCATGCAATAAGGCCAAGCACTTATTTCAGAGTTCAAAAAAATATAACACAGGGTCTTATTTTTGGGGAAACAAGGTATATTAAATATGACTAACACCCATGTGAATCTTGAAGGCCTGTCTCATACATCCTTCAGAATTTTTTTTATTATCAATTAAAAGCAATATATATGGATGGATGTCCCATGACTCTGACTGATCAAATGATCTCATCATCTACTCATTACTTTTCTATACTGTAGTTGCTTTGTTTTTTGCTTTCTTTTCAGCAGTCCGTAGAAGAGTTTTAATGTAATAAAATACTATTTTAGCATCAGTAGGATTGAACTTGCATATCTATAGCCTACTCCTACAGACTATCTAAAATTGTAACAAAGCATAGCTTGAATATCTGCAATTTTTGCTCAAATGTTTTTTAATCTGGTGCCCAACATTTTTTAAAAGTCCACCCCCCTCCAGTTATCTTGGCAATGTTTTTCAAAAATGGTTTTGTCCAGTGGTGAAATCTATTTTTTTTTTTTACTACTGGTTCTGTGGGCGTGGCTTGGTGGGCGTGGCAGGGGAAGGATACTGAAAAATCTCCATTCCCTCCCCAGTCCTGGGAGAAGGATATTGCAAAATCTCCATTCCCACCCCACTCTGGGGCCAGCCAAAGGTGGTATTTGCCTGTTCTCCAAACTACTCAAAATTTCTGCTCCTGTGGTTTTGTCCCTGCCTCCTTCCTAGGGCTAAGAGAAAGTGACTACACTGAGGTTACCCTCCTGTCTTGTATCTAAGGCAGGACTAAAACTCAAGGTCTCCCAGCTTCTAGCCTGGTATCAAATTGGCTCTCTGCTCAGAAAATAGAAAACAATACTATTTCTACAACAAAATGATACATATTGTGTATGTCTTTTATTTAATGTACTTTGCTTTAGAGTATTAGACACAATAATTTGGCCAAAAGTCTGCCTAAGACAAACATTCGAAATCATCAGCAGAAGGAATCATCTTGATTACCGTACTGTACTATAAACAAAAAAAAATCTCAACTGAAAAATATCCATATAACATCACCCCAAATTTATGATCCTATAAACTTAATCTGTTTAATGCAATGTCTCTTCTTCAGTTTTTGTTTTCTTCATTGACAGTTGGCCTTGATGACAAATAATTAAACTCCTCCCTCCCCAAAGGCAACAAAAAATCTAATCAATTTTCATTTCAACTTCAAAAAGATTTCATAGAGTAACTGAAAGCAAAGCAAAAATTGATTCATGTACAGATATGATATTCTGAAAGGTTGTTCTGGATCCTCATGCAAAATGCTTCCATAATGGATATGACATATTGCAAAACTCCTACACATTAGAAGGAAAACTAATTACAGATAGTCCTTAACTTAGGTCTGTTTTATTTAATCACCCTTCAGAGTTACAGAAGCCTGTGAAGCAGGTGCTTTGTGGCCTGTAAACCACTTCTGGCTACTATAAAATGTTTGTGACCACTGCATTTCATGCACTTGATAACCAGCTCACACATGTGACAGGTTACAACATCCAATGGTCATGTGAGCATAATTTGCAATGTCTTTTGTTGCTGGTTTCTGGCGGGTTTTGCCAGTTTTTAGTTAAAAAAAGCCACCTGGATTTAGACTTGCAACCACATGATTCACTTAATGACCGCTGTAAAAACAGTTGAAAAAATCAGGTCTGGTTATGTGGATGCCTCAACTTATGACCATCATGATTTACAACCAAAATTACAGTCCCACTTGTGGTCATAATTCAAGGACTAATTGCTATCTACAACACACACTAGCTCCCCAGAATGCTCTTAATCACCCCAGATTAACTTTGCCTTTTTCTTGGCAAAAATCCAAAATTTTGTTCCAAATCAACTATTCTTCCAAATCATATATAGAGCTGCATGCAGATATTACTCTAAGAATGTTTATGAGGCATTTTTGTAAATATAAATAATGTTAGAGGTTGATGCTTTCTTTTGCGACATGCCAATTTCTCCCTTATATATTTATTTTAATTAAAAAGATTATTTAAAAAAATAGAACAAGCTGTTAGACAAAAAAGATTGCTATCTTGTATAATATCATTATACAAGACCTAAAGAATGCGATAACTGTCTTTGTTGACAATGCTAAGGAACCGTCTATTTTGAATCTTGACTCCAATGATGACTAGTTACATGTTATGGGTTATCATCATAACAATGAAAATCAACTACTCTACTCAATCTTTAATGCCCCCCTGAAAAGGGAGCTTCCTAAAGGATTGAAAGAATAGCAGCCACTTGCAGAATGGTACAAAACAGTTTTTGTAGAAGCCCGTGCCTCACATCAGCTAGGCACATCTGTCAGAAGCTGAGGAAAAATGAAAAATAAGTTGCAAGCTGTAGGGACCTGGAGCCAAGGTTCCCGAGTGTGGCTGGGTGGGGAGCAAGTAGAATGCGACCAGGGTTGTGGTGGGTTTACATGTACCGGTAAGTCTTGGAATTGGCTGAGGTTCTCACGCATGGCTGAGAAGAAGTGTTCTCTCAAATAATCTGCTCCCATGCCATGTAGGCCTTTAAAGGTCAAAACCAGCACCTGGAATTGGATCTGTAAACCATTCTGGTAACCATTAATGCAGCTTGTGAAGCAAAGGTGTAACGTGTACAGTCTTCAAGCACACATAACTGCCCACACCACCAAATTTTGCACCAGCTGAAGTTTCTAGATTTCTTTCAAGGGCAGCCTCAGGTAGAGTTTTTACAGTAGTCTATCCAGGTGGTGACTGGGACATAATGTATGTAATTGTGAATCCCAATTTAGGAATGGGCGCAATGGGCACACAACATGAAGCTGCGGAAAGGTCCTTCTGGCCATGATTGTCATATGCTCTTTGAGCAAAAGTTGCAAGTCAAGAAAAACCCCAAAGTGGATACTGGGTTTGTAGGGCAGTGTGACTCCATTCAGACCAAAGTTGGTAAAACCTCAGATACAGAAGGCTCCAAACCCCAAAGCCACTCAGTCTTACCAGGGTTGAGTTGAAGCGTGTTGTTCCCCATTCAGACCCTACAGCTTCCAGGCACCAAGAAAGGACATCAACAGCATCACTTTCATGAGGGGCCGAGCTATGCAACTGATTTCACCCAATAACTTCATTTAGAAGTTAAACAAGAGTGGAGAAAATATTGAATCCTGCAGGAGCTGAGCAGGAAGTTTTGCTCTCAATCAACATGAATGGAATCAAATGGGTATACTTCAGGGATTGGTAAAACATGACCTATGCAACTCCCCAATAATGCTACATATTTTATTTTATTTTTTGATAGGATTTTCCTCCATGAATAAACATAGGAATGGGAATAGAAACTTCTTGGAAACAACCTGTTCCCATTTCCGTTCACAGACACTCAAAATGGTAATTTTGAAGTATTTTTAAGATTTGGGGGCATTTTAACAGTGGAGTTGTGAGCAAAATAGGCTGCAAAATTTGTTCCCCATCCCTTCTGGTAATGTCATTTTATCACCAGCATCTCAATTGTCTTTTGAAACACCAGGATTCTAAGTTCCAGTCCTCAAATATTTTCCCCTTTTTCTTGGGCTGTAATTGAAGGGGGAGGATCCTCTGTGGTAAAAGTCTTGCAGTAGAAATCATCTGCTTTTGATTAATTACATTACCATAAAACATTTGTGAATTTCTGATTACAAACTTTTGTTGTGTTTTTTTTCAATCACAAACTTCACAGTTATAGTACAATGGAGACAATACACTGAATTCATTATTTTTCATATTGTTAATATTTTATCTAAACTGCAAGAACATTTAATTTCCATATAACCGATGCATAACTGACAACTCCATTGCTGAAAAATTCAGAATATTAAAATCCAAATTACATAAAACACATTTAATCATCCAATTAAAATTTCATTTTAACCCCCCCCCCCCAATCCCTCTTTCCTTGTACATCCAGTATGCAAGTTTTCCTATGGTCTATCTCTTCCATGTACTTTTTTTGCCTACACAAGCTTTTTCTTCCTTGACAAGCATGCTCTAGGAAAGCTTTACCAAGCCAAATACCTTGTAAGATACAATTGATCATGACTGGACCAGAGGCTACTGAAAGCTTTTCTCTGTCTTCGCACGAGTGGATTAAATTGGTTATAGTTATTTCCATAACTATAATAGAGTGTACATTGGCTAAAAATACATTGCCAAGTTTAAAAATAGCATTCTTCCACCTTCTATGCCACATTAAAAGTATACACAAGTGACTTCTTTAGGTTAAAAGCTGTTCTTAGCTTTTGAAATTGCTGTTTATCATTAAGTACTAGACTCCAGACTTCTAAGGCAAGCGGCTTTAATTGCTTAACAAAGACTACTGTGCATTAGAGAGAATTATCCTGCAATAAAAAATAAGCCTTAAATTATGAGATTCATATTTAATGGCTGGTCATTTATCCTGCTGGGATCAAAAGCAAACCCAATAGATCTTCTCAGCTCATCATGTCATGAGCCTCTCGTTCATCTATCCCAAAACGCTTTTAAGATCTGAGGCCATCCACGAGTTATATAGAACTGTTAGCAGAAGGCAAATTCCCAGAATATGTTGTGGCAGGCATTTTTTTTGTCTTATTCAACTTCCCTAGAATATTCCAATATGCTGTTTTCTCAATGAGGAACTGAAGAGCTTTCTAGAAGTTCTTCTTGCAATAACCTCATTCAATATTAAAAGTGGCATGTCCATTAATGAATGTGAAGGTTCTTTTTAGGGTGGAGTAACTGAGCCATAAGATGACGCTATATACAGGTTTGGCTTTATTGGATTGGGAGAGGGAACATAAGTAAAGAAGGGTATGGCATATCACAGTGCAACCTTCAGGAGGTCCAAATAGTCAAGGAGATAGAAAGTTGCCTGCTGTTATACACAGTGATATAAAAAAAATTGAACTCTGTTTCAGTAAAAAATGTAAAATATCAGCTTTTTAAAATTCATTCAATAAGTAAATATGAAAGCCAAGTGCTCTCCAACAGTTGTTACCTGCAAAAGCCTAAAATTAACATTTAGAAATTAGTATTCCTGAAACTTCTGCTTGTTACCCACCGACCTTCGGACTGCCCCTGACCTACGCTCCTTCCGTCATGACCTGAAGACGTGGCTGTTCCAACAGATAGGCTGACATGATTGGGTTTCTTTTTTAAATTATATGGGTTTTAATCACTGTTTTAATATTTAATTTAAACTATTTTTATCTGTTTTACTGTTTTAAATTCCTTGTGAGCCGCTCCGAGTCCTTTGGGAGGTCAGGGGCAGTCCGTTCATAATATACAGCATTGCTGTATAACTCATAAGTACATGTATGTATAAGATTGCATCTTTTGTATGTTATAGAGTCATATTTGATACTTAGTTGGAATAAAAAAGCAAGCAAACACAAAGGTCACTGATCCTTGAGGTAGAATATTAATATTTTAAATGAATACATTTTATTTCTTAAAAGGGAATGTGGTTTGCAAAACAGTTCTAAAAGGATTTCACCTATGGAGCACCTCTAATAAAAACCATAGCGACAATGAAATAGTTTCCCAGCCACAAAAGACCTTCTGAAAGAAAAATGCCTTGTTCTTTCTTTAAAAAAGCTAATAATAATAATAATACACAACCTAAGTGAATTTATATACTGTAAAGAATTATTTCTATGCCAAACAGGTCACAGACTAGCAGGAGGCATACACATTTAAAGATAGACATTTGTTGATGGTACTCAGAAATCAGAATCAAAATTTAATTCCGCCATATGGCATAATTATTCCAATTTGGAAACAAAAACTGCTTGCAAAATTGTTGGATATTTATCTTCCCAACGTAGCTTAAAATTCAAATGTAAAAATATCACATTACAAACTATGGAAATAAAACTATACCATGAAGACATTCCCAGTATATATATAAAATTTAAGTTTCTAAAAAGCTTCACTTTTGTTCTCTTGAAATTCAGAATTATCAACTTTGTATGGAATGAAGAGTCAGATCCTTAACTATGAATGAGGTTGGTATGAGTACATACAATTCCTTAATTCTTACTTTGCTTTTCTCATTACTATTATTGTGTTACCAGGATCTTCTTTTTGCATGTTATTCAGGTTGGGGATCCTGACTGATTATTCCAAAAAACTCTAGCATTCATAATCATAAATGTCTCAATTTAGGAGACATTGGCTTGGAAAGGGAGCAATAAGTAAAACATTCTTTGAGTGACATGCTAAAAAGTCATTCCTATTTTTTTTTTTTTGGCTGATATGATAGCATATACAGAGGTAATCTAGGCCAAATGCAATTGATGAAGTCAGTATTCACTGGAAATGAGCATTATTATGCCATTCACCATTGTCTTAGCACCTTACCTACTTGTGCCTAACCATGACATCGACATGCCTCAGCAATTTACATATTTTTTGATATGTTTCCATGTTGTTATCCTCTTTGTCTCAACCCATCAAGAAGGAAGCTGTTCAATGATAAAAACAGTGCTTTCTTCATAAGGCAACCAACAAGTGGTAGCAGTTTTACTGTAGATACAATCTCACATGCTTCACCAACCCTTTTT
This sequence comes from Grayia smithii, assembly GCA_032468115.1. Classification (NCBI taxonomy): domain Eukaryota; kingdom Metazoa; phylum Chordata; class Lepidosauria; order Squamata; family Grayiidae; genus Grayia; species Grayia smithii. The sequence continues at coordinate 210,084 of JANHFM010008349.1, forward strand.
TGGGTGGCACTGTGAGATAATTTGGGGGTAGGGGGTGAGACTGAGATCAGCTCCTGTTGACCACTTTAGACTGATGCAGATGTATACCTTATTTTGGTCTTTGGGCACTCTCTTCCAAGGCTGTTCTGCTTGAAAGAGTTTGTTTTATCATACTGTACACAGTTGAGATGACCCCTAATTTGAATATTTGGATCTGCCCAATTGTTCAGTTTGCTTTTTGAAAAACCATGTAGTGCTTTTTTGGGGGGTGGGAATCTGATATGTGAGCGAGTGACATGGTGAAATGGCAGAAAATGTTTGTACAGTCCTCCTGTTGGACCTGCCAACTATTGTTTGAACTGACAGTTATTTCATGATACATTTAACTATCTGACATGGTTTACCTATCTTTGAGCAGGGGGCATAACCCAAAGATTTGGCAGCTCAGGAACGTCCTCTTCCACATTTCCTATTACCTCCCCAAACTTTTGGAACTAATTATTAGGATGAGAGATGTACTCAGTGAATGGGCAGCCTCAGAAGATGGCTAAACTAATGTGTCCAGAAAACTACTAAGAATTGCCAGTCACTGAAGTGCTGGCTGGTAAAGTTGAGAAGATAGAAAAAGGGTAGCGTAATGGAGGAATTCCCAATACAGGAAAAGAGCAACTCTTCTCTGGCTACAAGGCAGAAGACTCTGTTCCTCCTGCTCAGAGATGGGAGGAAAACACTCAGCAATGGGGAAAACTTTCAGTGTGAGGACAATTTATTTTATTTTATTTATTTATTTATAATTTGATTTATACAGCACTGCACTGAATTTGGTGGCTTGACTATGAAATATTGTGAAAGAATAGTTCCACATGCTGCAGAGATTGTGATTCATGAATAAGGTAATGAAAGGAGAACATGGTTTTCACTAGTTTTTTCTACCCTAAACAGTCCACTGCATTATCCAAATAATTCCCAATCTTTGAGACAAGTTTTTGGTAGTTTAGAGGGCTGTAGGAAATCAAATAATGAACTAATATTAATTTACCCCATAACTCAACTTCCATCAATGATACATTATTTAGGACTTCCAGATGATGTGGTATGTATTTACACTAAGAATTATGCCGATATTCTTTCCATGGTATTTTTATTTGTAGATGTCTCTTCCAAATAAATGCATGTATATTTTAAATGTATACTGTAGCAATGAAGTAGAAACCATAACTGTAACAAAATGCCATTGCTGTGACTCTGGGTAAGCATGATAATGGATAAAGTATCGAATAATACAGAATAGATTTGGGTTCAAATGCCTGCTAAGCCATAAAATTATTTGGAAGAGTTGGAGCCATCCATCATAGAGTTTCAAATGCTTTTCAAACAAATTATTTAAATACCCTTTCTACCTTAATACTTGAACAAGACACTCAAAGTGGAAAGTTATTTCATGTTACAGCAAATATTTTTTCCTATATTAAAAATGAAATTATATTGATTTGTAAAATTTGGGACACTTTTACATTACTGTGTGACTGAAATAGAAAACAACATACATTAAAAAAATCCAAGGAAAGAGTCTTATTATAGTAAAGTACCTACTTTCTGAGTGACGTCAACTTTTTGGGCAGGTAATTTTAATTTCATTTCTGGAACTAAAACTAATTTCAATTGTTTTGTATCAGATAAAGGAATATTATAAACAAAACAAAGAATTTACAGTTCTTATAATGATACTGGCAGAAATTCTTTTTACATACTGTATGAGTTTCATAAGATATTTGATGAGAAGCTGTTTTAAGTTAAAAATTCCCTTAACGTGATTAGGACTTGGTAAAGACCATACAGCTATGAATAGGAAACATGAAATACTACACATTCTGAACCTGAATAAGAAACTGACTTTCATGCTTCCACATCTATAAACATCAGGTCTTATTGTTAGAAAGAGATCAGGCATTATTTATCACTTCAATTGTAAACAAAAGTTTATTATTAGGCATCAAGAACTTAACAGTATGCAATAGATCTCCTACAGAGATGAAAGCTCAAATTACATCACTGTACACAGTACAATGAACATAACATGCTTCCTGAAAATATCATCTATAAACACTATATATAAAGTATTTGGGTATCTTATTATTTATTTAAGGAAGTAAAAAGCTTGCTTACTGATTTGTTCTAAAGTTCATATATTTTACTTAGCATATGTTTAAGATAAAATTGCATTAAATATAAAGAGGTTCATTTAAAAAGGAAAAAATAGTACTGGAATGCTCTTGCCACACGTATATGAACCTCAGATAAGTTATACTATGCATCCTTCCCAAAAAGTGAAACCCACCAATTTTTTATTAGGGAAGAGCCATTGACAAAACATTTTTAGAACTGAGCATTGCTTAATATCACAATTAAATAAATTAAATTACACTATATATATATATTTATTTCCCTATTACAGGTCTAGGAAAATACATTTGCATGTGGATAATCTTCCAGAACAGTCACGGTGGATCAATTTTTTATGTTATTGACTAGTGGTCCGAATAGCTATTATTCCAGCAGCAGGATCCAGTTGGTATTTTACTCAGTGCCTCAAAGTATTATTGTAATTGATACTCCCATATGCAAATTATAGTGCCATAGACTTACTATGCCACACATTACAATTATAATTGCACATATTTTGCTCTGGCAATTTAAAAGAGAGTTTAATAAAACAGGAACTGGTGTTTTGAAACAAAATGGAAAACTAAATTATTTCACTTTTTTCCCCTGATGTATTTTTATGGTCTGCTTTACAAAGTGGGAGTACAAATACAGCAATTAACAGTTAAGACCCGATGTGCTCTTCTGAAGTTTGCTCCTGCTTAATGGAATATAGAAATTAATGGGAAAGAGACACTTGCCCATTACGACGTGAGAGTTCAAATGATGCAAGCCATTTACTTAATGGAGGAATTCATGAGAAGAGGGATGGATGAAGTGCCCGCAACCCTATTTACCAAGGAAACGGTCACATTTCTAACCAGATTGCTATAGGAAAAAGCCATAAGTTCGAGTCTTCACAAGTTAAAACCACCTCGAGGCGGTATAATCAACTCTTCTGCAGTCACCACAGACAGCAGCCATACAAGCAGGTGCATAACGAGCGCGCAAATGGAAGAGCGTTTTGCTAAGGGAATTCAGGCTTCACGCTGCAATCCTATCCTGTACCTAACGTACTTTCCCTGGCTCGTAATTTGCTCCATAGGCTTACGCGTGTATAAAGTTGGAGTTGCCAAGGAATCACCCTCGTCCGATCCGTTCAGCTCTACGGCCCCGATTCTTCTGCTCAGGTGGATCCACTTGCGGTCCCCGCCCAAACTTTCCCCTTGTTAACCTCTAGTTTTCTACTCATCCTTGCCTTCCGCCGCCCTCGAGAGCTCGCTTGCATTTGCCGGGGAGCCTCAATACCCACCTCGGAGTTTCTCTTTGGTGCCGCGGATGGAAGGCAAGGGAAGACTCGGCGCCTTTCCCTCTTCCCCGATGCTTCAGCTCCGGAGACTGGGCGGCGCGCTTCCACCCCGCTCGCTTCGCCCAAAAAAGAAGCTCCCGAGCGCTACGAGCAGCAGAACCGGCAGCCAGGCAGCCGCGAAATGAGGCGGGTGGGAAGAATCCCGCCCCGCTCAGCCTCGCCTCAGGCACCGCCTTCCGCGCCCCCTCACGCCGCCAAACCCCCAGAAGAACAAAAAAAATGCAGCCGGTCTGGCTCTCCCCTCCCCCTCAGGTTGCGCCTTTCTTTGGCCTCGGAGAAGTACCTGAGCCCCACCTTTGGGTGCGAAGGGGACGAGGGCCGCCTCAGGGACCGCCAAATCCTTGGCTAGTTCGGAGGCGAAAGAGCGGGGCATTGTGGAGGTAGCCCGGGCCCACCCTGAACTTTCGGTTCATGAAGTAGATAATAGCTGCCTAACACTTTTCTTCCCTCACGACATTGAATTCGGACGGGATTCTTCTTCTTTTTTATGTTTTCCACATTCACTTCGTAACGGTGAACGGCTTTTCTGTTCATTTCGCAACCCATGCACACAATTCAGCGGGGCTGGCTCCTTAGATTTTTGCTGCGTCCTGCCATCAAAGGAAGCTCAAGATGAAGAGTTCATCTTCTGGGCAGATCAGTAGGTAAGAAACAAGTGGACTGCAAGTTGTTACTTCAAACAAGACACATGGAATGTTCTGAAATAGAAACAATTCAAAAGAATGAGACCTAAAATAAAAGTGATGACCTTCCACAATTAACATTAACCATCTTAGTATCTTGGAGCTTCATGGGGTGGGGGGACGTTAAGCGTGCATGCATTTGGGCATTGAGTTCGAGCGACTGCATGCAAAGCTCTGTGTGGGTTTCTTGGCAAGATTTTTGGAAGTGGCAGGGCCTTATCTTCTTCCCCAGGTTGAGAGACAGTGATGGACGGACGGATGGATGGAAAGAAGGAAGGAAGGAAGGAAGGAAAAGAAAGGAAAAAAGGAAGTGTCTTTACTGTGAAATAATGGCATTATAAAAGTGCAGTGCACTGGCTCTTTCCTTTTTTGCCTGCTAGTGTGCATCAATCAATTATATCCACTTGTACTTGTACTTTCTTGTACTTTCCCACCAAATGAGTTAGGACCAAGATTCTCCATTAATGGTTGACAGTTATCTCTCTGACTCTATGTTCCCCTGCTATAATCACAACCAAGGATATTACACCAATCAATTACTTCTGTAGTGAACAAAAACTTGGATGTTAGATTTTAACACTAGTGGCCAACAGAAAAGGAAGAAGAGCTTTCCCATTCAAAGAATGGGAACTGCATGTTCAAGAGGCGTAGCTGTTTGATTATTTAAATTGATGAATCAGAACCATATATCACATTTAGAAATTGCTGCCGATTGTATAAAACTATTTATTGTACAAAAAGGTTTCTGTCTTAAAAATTAACCTTAATAATAATAGTTTAAAATCAGTGGGGCAAACCGGTAGTGGCAGTGGTGGGAGGTTATGCCCACCCGCCTGGACGTCATCATGGACGCTCTGCACATGTGCAGAACCTTCTGCGCATGTGCAGAAGCGCCACATGTGACCAAAGTGAGAGTGCACAGCTGTGCACGCTCACAGTTCCGAACCAGTAGCAAAGGTAAGTGGAACCCATTACTTTTTAAAATATTTTAACTATGTTTTCTAGAAGTTGTTTATCTGTACCATATGATTCAAAATCCAATTTCACTATATTTTCATATCTTTCAACTCTATATAGGTATTTGATATATGTACTTCAATATTTCTATATTTGATATATCAAAGCTATTGACTGGAGATTACAAACACATGCACATAAATACAATTTTTGTTTATTTCTGGTGAGGTTAGGGGAAAAAGGATGAATGAGTCAAGTTGTCATTTCTCTAGACTGCATAGCCATCAACTTAAACTATTATTTTTCTTTTTGTATTTTAGTATTTTAATTGCCAGAAAGAAAACATAGGGTGTGAGAGTCTTGTCTGTCACACACAAGCATTGGGATCAATTGCAGGTGTAATGCTCCTTAAAAGAATGGTAGAAGCATAAGGAACTACCAAGCCATTATCCCAATTATAAATTAGAAGTTGGGGGCAGAGTATGAAATTCCAGAGGGCTTGTAGGAGAGAAGGTTGAAGACCTCTGGCCTTCTACTCTTACAGGGTCATCTGTTCTGTCAGAAGCTGAGTAATATTTCAAAATCAATTCTTTAATTAGAGATATTTAATACATTTTATTTCATTCTCCTATTGTGCAGCTTTGATATGAACTATCTATGGATATTCATTTTTTCACATTTAGCTAAATCTCCCAGTTTTGTAATGGAATGCATGGGTGACCTTGAGGAACAGGGAGAAGAGATAGTGCCTAGGAAATGATCAGAAAGAGAGGCAGGGACCACCAGTCACTGAATGATCAGGAAAAAAAATTGAGAACCCGCCCTAATGGATCAAGTAATTAAAAGTGGAAGGCAGAAAGTTTGTATTTCTAACTCAAAATGTTCATGAAGTCTTACAATAAAGTACATTTAGTTCAGAGGTGGGTTTTAGCAGGTTCTGATCAGTTCTGGAGAACCGGTAAATACCACCTCTGACTGGCCCCGCCCACATCTATTCTCTGTCTCCCGAGTCTCAGCTGATAGGGAGGAAATGGGGATTTTGCAGTAACCTTCCCCTGCTATGCCAACCAAGCCACGCCCACAGAACCGGTAGTAAAAAGTTTTGAAACCCACCACTGATTTAGTTCATCTGATTATGTTTTCTGTCTTGTCTACCCAAGAGGGATGACAGGTTTTCACTCTTTAAGCTCTTTAAACATTTAGTTAGCAACATAGTGTTCAATTTTCCTATTATAAATATCACCCTCCATTTTGTATTCAAGTTTCCTAAATGAATTGTTTCCTTGGTCTCCTTCCTTATGAGTAACCTTTTTGCCTCTTTCTTTATAGGTTCTGTAAGTTTATCCTTGGACTCTTTTATCAACATGTACTTTAATTAAGTCTATTGTATATCTATGTACTTCTCTTTTTCCTTAAAACTTTTCATCACTAAAATGCTTTTGCATTTAAAAACCAATTCTCCTTTCAAACATTTGAGTACTCTAGGTCACATCTGTTCACCTTGATTTCTTTTTTTCTGATTCACTTTTTCCTGCTTACTTAATTTTTTAGAAAAGCTTCTTAAATTTTTGTACAACATCTAGGATGTGGAGGTGGATGAGATAGAGAAATAATAGTAATTTAAGCTCCTTGAAATCATGAACTTGTACAAAAATACATATTCATAAAGGTGACCCAAGTGGAAACTTCCAGTGAGGAAATTGTGAACTAGACATCCCTGAAGGAGCAGGAATGATATTAGAATGGAGATGGTGACCAGAGGATGGATCCTGGATGGATCCAGAGAAAGGAGAGGTTATGAGATTGTCCATATATACTTTGGACAGCAGTTCCTCAATAGAAGACTGCAGGAACCAAGTTTTTTGTGGTTCACTAAGTTGAGATCATTTTCTTTGTTTCATGCAAAAGTATAAAATGGGTTTCCAGTCAGCAATAAATGTAGATACTATCTGTTTTCTAATTAGTCAATTTAGCCATCTCTGCCAGTTCCATCATCTTC
>JANHFM010008349.1:243105-257338 GCA_032468115.1 Grayia smithii
GATACAAACTTAAAGTGAACCGCTCCAAACTCGATTGCAGAAAATATGACTTCAGCAACAGAGTGGTCAATGCCTGGGATGCACTACCTGACTCTGTGGTTTCATCCCCAAACCCCCAACATTTTAACCTAAGACTGGCTACTGTTGACCTCACCCCCTTCCTAAGAGGTCTGTAAGGGGCATGCATAAGAGCACCTGCGTGCCTACCATCCCTGTCCTAATGTTCCTTTTAATTGTATTCATTTTATGTATTCAATTCATGCTTTTACTTATATATATTATCTAATACCTACTCGACAAATAAAACAAATAAAATAAAATAAATAAAATAAAATAAAATGAGTCAGGTCATAGAGCAGATTCCCCTCTCCTAGTCTGTTACAAAAATGATTTCTACTAAGAGTTGGAGTTGGGAGTTGGATTTCCCCTTTTGTGGACAGTGGAAAGATTAGGTAGATATTAGATATGCAGGAATATTAGACTAGACTTCTCATTCTGTTTTCCCAGAATAATGGCGGTAATAATGCAGTGGCTATCCACTGTAAGGCAATGATCATCACAGATTATATTTTTTTGCATTCTCCAACTGTTAATCTATCTCCCAAATGGCATAGGCAGTGCAAATAGGGGAAAATGCTTTTCATATGAACAAAATTCTCTGCAGAAAGTTTCATATTTGAAGGCATTTGTCACATTTATTTTTTGAAAATGTTGCTATTCAGTTAATACAAAACATTTGTGGAGGTGGAAATCCTTCCAGGTCTGATATATGCTGCCTAACAATGCTGTTTGCCAGATAATAACAGATATTTAAAGAAATTGTTATGACTAAGAAGAGCTAACAACTTTTAAAAGGGGGGAGGGAGGGCAGAAAGAGCTGTAGCACAAACTTTCAAAAATTATTTCAGAAAAGGCAGTTGCCATATGTTAGATGTGCATTTGATCCAGGATTCTAAATTGAAACATTAGAATTAGAGTTAGCACATAAAGTCAAGTTGGCTTCAAACCAGACTGCGGCTGACTTAACTCGGTTATGGGTTAAGACGTTCTGCAAAAGAATCTATATATTTCTGGACAAGCTCTTTCATCAGTTGCTTCTAAAATGAAGTCCCCAAAAGGCACTGCTGAGTCTTAACAAAAACATATATTTCACTTTGGGTCTAAAAATAAGGGCCACATTTTAGAAGCAGCATTTTTCAAACCCGTCTCTAATCTCTGCAGAAAGATTAGGTTGCTTTTTTCAAAAGCCCAGTGTGGAGGATATTGTGTGGCTCCTGCCTGTTTTTTATTTCATCCAGAGGGTTTTGCCAATCTGGAGCCATTTACAAAGGCTACAGTAGTCTATTTTTTCACTAGAGTTCTCCCTAGCCAGAAGGCCTTTCTTGCTCTGATAAAACTTTGGGGAAATTTTCTCATTTCCTTGCCACAGCTAAATGGCCCATCAACAAAGTAATTTGCCAAACACTTTCTGCACCTGTGTTCTTTTTATAGAAATCAAAGCTTCTGCCAACCTGGGAACTGGATAGAAGGTTAGCTGTTTCCTCTCTAAGGAAAAATGGGCATGTAAGATTAAAGCTTACTTTGCGACATCCAAATATTTTTGGGATTGAAGAACTACAGCTTAGTAATGCTCTGAATGCAAAAGTTTCCAGATCAAATCTGATAACTTTTGGTGCATAGACCAGAGAAACATAGGAATAACTTTGGGTCAGATTAATGCAGGAAATTCAGACTTCTATTCAAAATTGCTATAAACTATTGTAATATTTAGACATAGCTGACTTCTAATATTTAGTCTTACTAATTAGTCTTTTGTGTTCTACTTACCGCTTTTTTGTGAAAGGGATCTTGATAACTGTTAATGAAGAAGGATATTCTTTGGACGAATGAGGCCACTGGCTTGCAAAGCTTCTGTTTTGCTTAGTAATATGGCTATTTGTCAAATAAAAAGGGATGTAATAATATACTACACAGCAGCATTTCTATGGTTTCTGGCACTCAAGAATTGCAGCACCCAGAATAGAAACAGCAGTAGCAATTTTGCTATTTCTTCCCAAGCGGCGAGAGAAGTGTCTTGATTAATTTACAGTTGCCTACATGCATGTCACACTTATCGGAAGAAAGAAATTGATGTACTAAGATGGTATTTGGGACAGAACAAGTAGAAACAGGTGATAGTTTTTTTCAGGTACATTGATCCAGCCTGAGCATTGCTATCATAGATCAATCTTTAGAAATCTGAACGATTGATTTTTTTATTTAGTACAGTCCATTACAGGTAAACAATTAAATTATTGAGCCTACAACTATAGAAGAAGATGATAATGATAGTGAGTTTCAGGGAAAAATGCGAATAGAGCAGTGGTGGGTTGCTCCCGGTTCAGTCCGGTTCATGTGAATAGGTAGCGGTGACCCTGTGACATCACCAAACCGGTTCTACACGTCCCTGTCCCCCCCCCCGCGTGCCCATACTTACTGGTCCCTGCATGGAGCACGCGGAGCGCACTTGCGCACATGCGCTGGAAGCTTTTTTTGAGGGTTTTTTTGTCAAAAAAAGCTTCTGTGCATACGTGGGAGCGCACGCTCCAACCATGCACAAAGCGCGTGCACCTTTAGAACTAGTAGTAGAGGTAAGTAGGACCCACCCCTGGAATAGAGGCAGCACCTTAAATCACATCCAATTATTGTTTTCAGTCTTACATATTCTGATTGGCAGCAGCTATAAGGAGAGATCTGTCCTTATCGTTTCTTACTGAACATACAGAAGGTTGTATCTTTTGTACCTGGGCTCTTCCTTATTTGGAAGAGGACTTTGTGTTAATCTGGGATAGGAGCAGGGGGGAAATCCAGCAGGTTCTGACAGGTTCTGGAGAACCGGTAGCGGAAATTTTGAGCAGTTCAGAGAACCAGTGGTGGAAATTGTGAGTAGTTCGGAGAACTTTCAAATACTGCCTCTGACTAGCCCCAGAGTGGGGAGGGAATGGAGATTTTGCAGTATCTTTCCCTGCCATGCCCACCAAGCCACACCCACCAAGCCACGCCCACAGAACTGGTAGTAAAAACATTTGGATTTCACCACTGGATAGGAGCCTATGTCCAAAAGGACACATGGAAAAAAATAGTTGTATCTTCAATAAATGAGAAATATCAACTATCATTCTTCTATTTTGTACTGAGTGTAGGGTGGGTTAGGGACAATCAATGGAGTTTAAAAGCTCTATTGATTTCCAAAACTGGAGTGATTAGTAGTAAAACTCTTTTCTGGATCTCATTCCCAGTGACTTGGAGTTAACAAGATTCAGAGGTATAAAAAGTGCAAAAGGAACTGTTGGAGTACAGCATTCCTGGATGCTATACTGTGTACCAGGTATTGAGTGGTTACGTGCCGGAACACAACAGGATGAAGGATTCTATCCCAGTTCCTTACTGAATATCTTTGTTTTTCTTATATTAAATGGAAAGGTGGATTCTGAAAGCCAGAAATGAGTAAGTCCTATAGAAAAATAAAAACCAGTAGCTCCCAAACCTAGAGGGCTCTAGGACCAGATCCCAGGAAACTCTACAAATTTGAACTTTGCCTATTCATTAATAGCTTGATGAAATCTGAGCTGGCAACAACTGATAAAAGATCCCTTTTTTAATGTGACAAGGATCCCTTATTTATGTGACAAAATGAGAAGACAATTCTGGGATATCCTGAAAGAACATCTATTTGTGATGTAATCAAGTCTTAATCCCCATCTTAATCATATGTTGTCATTTTGAAAGGCTGAAACCTAAAATCTTGTGTGCCACCAAGCCCAACATTTCTGCTTTTGCTATGCCACTCTAAACAGATCGATAATGACTACACAGTAATTCAATCTATGTTTTTGTTCGAATCCTTTTTGATTCTTCCATTTGGTTCAGAACAGCGTTTTGCTTTGGACTGAAAAATGTGTTCCATGAATATGTGAGCAATAGACAAAATTGCAACTTTTTTTCTCCCCCAGCAAAACCTAAGGAGTGGGCTTTTCATTATGCATTCTCCTTAATCTTCTTCTAAATTTGATCAGATTAATTCAACACATCTTCTCAACACATCTGGCATGCAAATTTTTAGGTGGCAGAAGGGCTCCAAGATCTGGCTCGTATATACAGGTTTCCTAACCAGGTGTTTGTTTTATAAGTCTCCATTATCCTTCAGCACTGGTTTTTGCATCTAAAGCAGACATGAGCAAAGGCAAGGGTAATTTAATTATCATACAGATAGTTGCTGCTAAGAAGGGGGCAGAAACTTAAAAAAGAAAGTAAACACATTATACTATAAATGTTTCATATAAATTAATATTTCATACAGTGGGTCCCAATTAGGTTCTAAAATATTTCCCGTTGTAAATTAGCAGTGTTCATTACTGCCTTGTAAGTATATTTAACTAAAGAGCTAAGTGCCCAGCTGGATGCAATATTTTTTTTAAAACAAAAACAAAAAGATCTGCTGCAAAGTAAAACCCTCATCCCTGACAAAACAAACGACAGGCACTCGTCTTTCACTCCACTCTCTCTTGAAAATGGTATGTAGCACAGATAAAAGCACTCCAGCTCCATAGCAGCAGCAGGTCATTAAATGTTCTGAATGCATTTCTGTGTTCACATGCAGATCGGTAGCAATAAAAAAAAAAACGCTTTCTTTTTATTGCCTATGAATTGTTGTTTACTTTTTTGGGGCCCTCCTGATTTTCTAATCTCTTTTATTCACCCAGCTTTGTTACATTTTTAGAAATGGTGTTATGTCTGTGATGGACTGTGTGCGATGTCTATCTTTGTTATTAAGTACCCTGAATGAAAAACCAAGGACACAGTAATTGCTGCTGTTGCCATAGGGAATCAGGAGTGCTAAATATTCCATAGAACTGTTATTGTCTACAGGACTGTGTTTTGTATCAATATACTATGGCAGACAAAGACAACTATTTCCAACTATGTGGAAATGGAGTTGGAAGCATCCCAGTGTCTTCCTTTATGTAACTATGAGCAAGGATATCATCCAGTCAGTTGGTCATATTTTTGTAAACCAGTTATTACACTCTTCCTCCTCTTCCTCTGAGGAAGAGATATAGAGGCTTAGGTTGAGTGGTGAAGTCAGGATCACCAGTATCAAACTTACATGCTCAAGCTGCTGGGACATGCTCTGGCTTCCTTTTCTATAGCTGTAGTGGCTTGACTGAATCTGCAGAGTGAAAAGTTGAGAGGTTTCCTCCTTCCTGTTTGAGAAACTTTCTCATTCTATGCACCATCTAGCGGTACTTCCTACTTTGATGCAGTGGCTTGGTGTAATTCCTGTTGCCACCACCCAAGAGAAGGCGTTTGTTTAGCATAACTTCCTCTATCCCCAGCCATGTGGGATAATGCTCCTACAATCTGCATGACTTATTGCCAGGGAAAAGGGAAGTATTGAGCGCGTGGTTCAGGAAATTAGCTCCTTCTCCTCTTCTATGGAGGGATAGACCAAACTTACAAAAAAGGAGAATCAAAATATATATTTAAAGAGATCTGCAGTCCAGCAGAATCACAGCCTTTTGATAACTCCCTAAAGCAACTTTTCCAAGCAAATGTTTACATAAGCTGCAACCATTCTGTAAAATGGCTGGATCCTTGATATAGTTAGGTATAATTACAAAGAGAGTCTAAAGCAGGGCTGTCAAACTCCCGGCCCATGGGCTGGATGCGTCATGCACTAGCCACACCCATGCCCAGTTTAATGAAGGGGAAAAAAGTCCCTATATGTCACGTGATGCTGCCGTGATGCCATGAGTTTGACACTCCGGGTCTAGAGGAACATGTAGAACCAGATGAACACTGTCAGAAGGGAATCTTTACTCTTCAGTAAACAATTCCTGAACCTATATTAATATGCTTTACTGAGTCCTGAATTTTAAGTACAATTAAAAAGGCCATTTAAAAGACTGATTAAACTTATCAGATAATGATATAAGTATGTTGGCACAAAACCCAGAGGGGAAAACACTGCAAATCGCTGATTTGATGTGTGACTTCTAATAGAGGAATGTATAATGAATTATTTCTGATAAAGGAGAATACGATTCCAGAAAAAAAATAATCAACTGCCCTAGGAAGACTATAGTGCCGTGATGGTGAACCTATAGCATGCATGCTGGAAGTGCCATGCAGAGCCTCTCTCCATGTACGTGAGCCATTGCCTGTTGCTCTTCTGGGTTTGGAGCGCTAGCCAGCTGGTCTTCACGTGTGCGGGAGTGCCAGAAACTGAAAGAGACGCCCAGTGCGCATGCATGTGTGGGGAAGATGATCTTCTGGATTCCGGTGTGCACATGCGCGCCAGCCATCTGGTCTTTTGGTTTCTGGCACACATGCGCACACAAAGACCAGCTGGCCAGTGCACATGTGCGTGTCAGAAACCAGAATAGAATAGAATAGAATAGACTTATTTATTGGCCAAGTGTGATTGGACACACAAGGAATTTGTCTTAGCGCATACGCTCTTGGTGTACATAAAAGAAAAGATACATTCATCAAAAATCATAAAGTACAACATTTAATGATAGTCATAGGGAACAAATAAGCAATCAAATCATATTAGGAAATAGTCAATATAAATCTTAAGGGTATCAGTAACAACGTTATAGTCGTACAGTCATAAGTGGGAGGAGATGGGTGATAGGAATGATGAGAAGATTAATAGCAATGCAGACTTAGTAACTAATTTGACAGTGTTGCGGGAATTACTTGTTTAGCAGAGCGATGGAGTTCGGGAAAAAACTGTTCTTATGTCTAGTTGTCTTGGTGTGCAGTGCTCTATAGTGTCATTTTGAGGGTAGGAGTTGAAACAGTTTATGTTCAGGATGCGAGGGGTCTGTAAATTTTTTCACAGCAGGTTGGTAGTAATTGTTTTTTTCTGCATTTCTAATTATCCTCTGAAGTCTGTGTCTGTCTTGTTGGGTTGCAGAACCAAACCAGAAGATCATCTTTTCAGTGCGCACAAGTGCACCGGGCAGCTGCTCTTTTGGTTTCTGGTGCTCGTGAGTGTGTGAAGACCAGGTGGCCAGCAACCGGAACCCAGAAGAGCAAGGGGAGCAGAGTTGCCAGCCAGGATGGGTGGGACAGGGCTTCCCTCCCTCTTTGCCTGAGCAGGCTTCTTGCATGGCTCCAGCCCTCCAGCCTGCACATCCTCAGTCCAGAGCACCTGGCCAGCTCGGGCGCACGGGGAAGTGTTTGCTGGCTGGGTGGTTGCCCATCCTGCCCACTGCTCCTGCACCTGACAGGGGTGAGGAGGCGTCAGTGATTCTTGCGCTGCCACTTCTGGCTGGGATGCTGGAGCAGCCTGGAGGAAAAGGAGGAGACCATTGGGGAGGCAGGCTGCCCCAGGAGAGCCGGAAGAGAACGCAGCATGGAGACACCACCGAGTGGTAAGAGGTGCACCAGGCCATCTGGGAAGCAGGAAGGTGCCAAGGAATAGGAGGGGGGCTCTGCTGGCTCTCCTGCCTGCTGACCCCCCCCAATCTGAGCCCCGGGAATGCTAACATCCCTTACCTCCAAGGCCGGGAAGATGCTCCGGCTTTCCAGGGGAGAGAGGCAGCTTTCCCTGCCCAACTTTCTCTTTCTAAATACTAAAAACATAAACCATGGTTTACAAACTGCAGGTCTCTTTCTGAAGAGGAGATTTGATATATTTTAGCGTAAAGTTTAAATTAGAACTTCACAAAAGCTTGGAGATATAGTGGGAACTGGAAAGAAACGCTTGGTGCTACATCCAGTTCTGTGTCATATAATTTTCCTGGACCATACGCCCCTATGCTGAATATAAAGGATGGTAAAGTGTTTCAAGCATCTTTCTATATGAAATTTTGCAAAGTGCAAAAATACAGAGGTTCTCGGAAAGTAAATCAGTCAAATAAGTGGCCTTCAGCTGAGGAATAACTGCTACATGTAAACCCACGCTAAGCTCTACTATGGAGAAAAGAACAAAATATAATTGGTATTCTTCAAAGTGACATTTCAATAAGTGTCGTTCTCAAATAAATCACTGCACAATAATTTTCAACACAGGCCTGCCTGTGTTTCTTTTATCACCTAGCTTGCTGAAAAAGTATATTTCAAAATGTGTTATGAATTTCAGTGGATGAAAAACGTAGTCTAGATTTATAAAGTCAAGTCTACCCTTTGATATAAAAATGGAGAAGGCTAATAACTTCTCAGTGCTATCTAGTCCTGTTAGCTTCCAAGGTGATACATTATTAGGACCTACAGGACTATCAACTTCCTTTTATCAGTCACAGGATGCTATACACGCTTAACTAGCACAATTGTTCTCTTTTGCAGTGCTGCATAAACTGTATTTTGTTATTAGCCATTATCACCTTTTTCTAACAGCATGTGATTCTTGTTATTGAGGGCTGTTAAAGAAAATAAGGCATGTTGGAAATGTCTTTAGGTTCCAGATTCTGTTACTGGTACCTCTAAAGGCGAGCCATCTGCTCTAAGTTAAAGGAAACCAGGCTTTGCAGTGCTTCATGACTTTATCCGCAATGCAAATGCAGTTTTCATTTCAGTTCAGGGAAAAAAGCTTGGCAAGATAACACAAGCACTAAAGGCTGTAAAAATATGAGAAACAGCCAAAATATAAAAAGGAGGAGAAATTGCTTACAAGAATTTTGCTCTGTATTTTCTAAGAACTATAGTAAACTTCTTCTTCCTCTTCTTCTTCTTCCTCTTCTTCTTCTTCTTCCTCCTCCTCCTCCATCCCTCCTCTCTTCTTCTACAACATACCTTACACAGGTAATATCTACATATTCACGATACATTGTTTTGTTTCTTCACATCCGAGAATGTGTATCCTAACCTTAGTTTAAAAAGTTGGAGCAAAAATAATTCCTCATAATTCCTAATCATATGCATGCTCTCAGAATTTACAGGATGTGTAGTTCCAAATATCTGAGACTAATTGGCCTGGCCCAAGTTAATGCTTCCACATACAGTAATCTAGAATTAACATGCTTCTTATAAGTTGTAATTCAGAAAACATTATTGAAACATTATTTACAGTATATATATTTTATCCTATTCTAGGGAACTCAAGGCTTCCTTTTCTTTCCATGTAATCATATCTCTGCAGGATAAGGTAAGTTAGAATGAGTAAGCCTCACTTTCTAACATTTATTGGGGTAACTGAGAGACAAGGAATCACTTGGTTACTTCTCTCCAAAGCATCCAGCAGCTAAAAGGAAGTTTAGATGAAGAGGTGAGCCATCAACTTTCAAATGTGGGAGGTTCCATGTGTCATTGGGCACAGACTGATTTGCCTGATTTTGCCTTTTCCCATCTTTCTTGCAGAAATGCCGATGCTTACTTAGCACTGGTCTCACATCTGACTGCTGATCTGCTTCAAATAGCGAACATACATGGCATATTGGCTCTATAAAGCTTTCTATACTTTAAAATTAAATAAGATGCAAGTAGCAAAACGAACTAATATATAAAGTACCATGTCCCCTTTACTTATCTTCCCACGTGTCACAATTTTAACTGGTGGGGGTACCTGTTACCTAGTCTGGTTTCTGATTAATGGAGCAGAGAGGATTGATATTTTTCATAGTTCTCTGATTGGTAGCTGAGAGTGTACACACTTCCTCACAGAAGAGTAATTCCTCTCCCAGATATGTACTGTATGTACAGTGCAGTCTGTTCCTGGTTCTATCACCACAGGTGCTTGGACAGATTGAGGAGATATGAGAGTGTCCACCCGAACCATGAAACAGTGTAGCTTCCTTTCCTAATAGCTATTCCCTACCAAGGGTGCCCAGAGGAGCATACAAAGGTCAAGATGAGATCTGTGATCATGTGATGAAGCCCCACTCAATAGGACCATCAGAGGCCCCAGCAGAAGCCGATTAGCTGGACTGTGTTGCCATCTGCAAGTTGTTTCAACTTTCACCTAATTATTCACAAATAATTATTGCTCTACTTTCCCCTGAGCTTCTCCTTTAAGTAATGGGTGAGAGTTAGAGACATTAAAAACCAGTTGAGGCTTTAATTGCACCATCAAAAACACCATTTTGACTTTTCTGATTGTATCAGATAGACACCCCAAAGCATCCAGACATTCATTTCAGTATATAAGAAAACTTTTCAGATTAGAGTAGCTTCATCTCTGACAACCTTCCAAGTAAACACAAGCTATAGTACATGTATATTGAACAATGATGTTGCCATGATTAAAGCCATGCTAAGGACTTCATCTGTTATTACAGCCATGCTTCTTTTCTCTAAACCAATGATCCCCAACTTTTTTGGCTTCTTGGACAGGCAACAGCTGGGGATGGCTTTGTATGAGCAACTTAATCCCATGCATGTGCAAATAAAGCTTCACACGCTCGTCCACCACTCACATGGCCTGGTTCCCAATGAACCGTGGATCGCTACCAGTCCCTGCTCTAAATCAGATGTCAGCTCATAGGCTGTGCAACATAAAATAACACAATTATTTTTTACTGTATCTTCAAAGGATGATGCAGCTAAGCTTAAGGATTTACATATACTTTTAATAAAAATTGTCTCTTCAGGGGGAAGGGCAAAAATGCCAAGTAGGTGGCATTGCCAGCAATAGAAACCCCACCCTTTTTTAGGTGCATTGTGCATATATGTAAAAAAGGGAGGGGGTGGGTTAAATTGTGCCCTTGTGGCTATAACTTTAAAGATACCCCAAGCAACAGAAAGTATTTTAGAGAAGAGTTTTGTGTCATGTTTTGAAAGAAGAATTTCAACTCCATGTTCGTTTTGCTACTTTTTATCACATGTCCTTTGAGGGATGGTTTCAAGTTCCTTTAAATGGAATAATTTCCAGCCTGAAATAATACTTGAAGTACAGAGGAGGTTTTTAAAAACTGTATGTGCTGAGGTAAGTAGTTTAGTTGCATAAGCACTAGGGCGTGGGTAGCTATACTTTTCTCCCCAGCTGACAGTCAAACACATTTTCCAGAACAATAACTCAAGTTAATTGAATGACCATATAGTGCAGATACATACATATACATACAAGCAGAATGTTCGTGCTTAAAGAAATGGCATGGATCCAAATTAGGAAGGGAAAAAGAGAGAATGAATTTGTAGTAATTTTTTTAGATGCTGCTGTTTTAATCCCAACAAAAACTGTAGCACCTTGCCACAATAAATTTATGGCAATGTAATTATTCCACACACAAAACTTCCAAATCACAGCTTCTTCATTAAAACTTTTGTCTTGGCATTAATAAAAATATTTGTGTGGAACACTGATTAATCATATGCTGAACATACTTTTTTTCTTTCCTTTGGAGTAAAGTTGACTTTCTTCTATAATTTTAAATATTGCGTAAGATTTTTCTGAATTTACATAGCACATAGAAATGTGCAGAAAAAATGATAATATATATGAGTGCATAAGAGAGGAACAGGACATTTGTGGCTTTAAATATTTTTTGAACCAGTGTATCTGTAAGATTGGGAATGCCCTGGACAAGATGCCCTACAAAGCTGCCTCGACAGCAGTACTGCCGTTTCCGCGCTTGAAAGCCATAGCTGCTCTCCTTATTTAAAATAATGAAAAGGTAAAAGATGTAGTACCAGCAATACCTGATCAGCAACAAATGGAAAATATGCAGCAATGGCAAAACTAACAGTATATATGCAAAAAAAAATTAAGCAAATTCAAGCAAGAAAGGTTTCCGTAGATATTACATGTTAGGTGGCAAAGCAAATACAAACATTTAGAACTGAGGGTTGGACTAGAAGACCTCCAACGTCCCTTCCAACTCTATTATTCTGTTATTCTTTTGCTCCTAGTGAATAGTGTCATTTATCAGTTCATAAAGAAAATTTTTGGATACTATATGCAGTAATTATAACATTGGTGCTGACATCCCACTTTTTAACTACAACTAAAGGAAGAAATTTTAGCTCATTTAAAATCAAGATCAATTTTACTACTAAGCAGCATGCAGTTGCCTTGCCAACAAAATGCATTTGCTTTATAGATATTAGCACATTTTATATCAATCTATTCATCCAGAAAGATATTTTAAAACAAGCTATTTACTAATACATAGTAAGTAACTATATTATGTTAGTTCTTTCTTTCCTTTCTTTTGGACAGAACATCAACAACTATATGGAATTATTTAAGGAGATACAACAGACAGGTTCAACTGAAATTTATCTGGAGGATGCAAGATTGTGGATTATAGACAAACATTCCACTTAGGTAAATTACTTATATGAAAGCACAATTAAATTATAAATTAATTCCTAATCATATCATTCAATGATATTTATTGTTCATGTTTTAGTTTTATTAAAAATTAAAACCCTCCTCTCAACAAATGCTTTATGAAAAATAATGACTCAAAAGATCTATTCAAATACATTAAGAACTCTATGACTGAACTGATGTAGCTAAGCTAACACAATAGATTAGATAGCAAGCATGAAAAAAATTCTACCATACATGCTTTGATTTCATTCAAAATAAAGATAAGAATTCATTATATCTAATCTTGGAAAAGATACATTTTAGGAAATTAACATTTCAATTCATGACTTGAAACCACAGCTTATAAAATGTCTTTTATTAAATGAAAAGAATCTGTTTTGTAGATCAAATATGAAATAGAATGTACAAAAAACTTTACATCTCTTCTTTCAAAGAAATAAAATACTATCTAGAATTAGCTTGCAGCCATTCCCTTCAAATACAGCAGAAAATAAAAGATTTTTTAAATGGCAGTACAGTAATACACAGAATAGCCCGTGTTTAAACTGCAATTATAAAGGTTAAAATTTAAATGGAATCTTAAAGAATACAACTAATCCATAAAGTAACAAAACATGAAAGTCAATTATTACATTTCTCTTAGAAGCAAGCGGTGGGTACATGAAGTGCAGAATTCATAAAGCTTGCATATAGCCTTCTCAGTTGCTATACAAATATAAAATGTTCTTTGAAAAAAAAAACACCTTTTTTATTCCATAACATTTCACAATGAAGGAAATCATCTCTTCTATCCATTTAGCTCAATCATGCAATACATTCCTCAGATCTTTCCTTTTGAAGCTTGGTTCCCAAAGCCGTCATGACAATTAAAAAAAAAAATCTTTCAGTTCAAAATTTTGCACCATTGTATAAGGAGGTTTTACAGAACTTATGTCTTTGGCATATCACAATGAATCCCTCTTTAATACTTTTCCTTTTAAAAAAAGTATACATTCTTTTAGTAAGTATCTTAAAAACATCTATTTCAGACCTTGCAAAATAATGCATTACACCTCCTATGCGATTTGCAAAATATACACCTTTTTTGGAGGTGATGGGAAATACCCGCCCATTCAAATCTTGAGTGGTTGCAAAAAGCTCAAATAAGCTCACTTCCGCATAAATTCAGTTACATAAAATCATTCAGTTCAGCTTCCAATGCTGCCGCCATTTCATCAGCCTCTGAGCTGCTACCCTCCTCATCTTCATTGCTTGATCCTTTACTTGATTCACTGGCAACATCATCGTCAGCTAGCTTTCGCTTGTGACCCCTGCAGGTATGGACACAGACAATAATTGTGATTAAAACCCAACTATTATCTATAAGAATTTTGATCAACTAAGCCAAGTCCAGTGCTATCAGAGTGTCTGTGTTACTGCAGCAATAGGCTTCGGAATGCTGAATATAAGACCTTCTCCTGAAATCCCAAACAAGAAGTAGGTAAAATGATAATGTCCAATATAAGTTTCTGCCTGCTTTGCTTAGGAAGATTAAAATGCCTAGAAGAGAAAATGGGAGCTCACTTGCCTTCAGGAATGCTCTCAATTTCTCCCTTTTGCAAAAAGAAACTCCCAACTGAACTTCACAGAGATGTTTTAGGAGCAATAAGGTACTATGATGTAAGATGAGCTGAAAAATGCTGAAATATGTTCAGTAGAAACCAATGCTTTGTAACTATGAAAGTGCGTGTACCTTGAAACCTGAATGGTACTTTTAAAATTCATTAGGGAAATAATAGATCCCCAATATATATATTTTATTTATCATATATAGGAACTGCTCATTTCCATCATAGAATGACTGTATGAGCAAGTATCTGTAATTATTTGATTTGTTCAATATTTTTCTGATTGTATCCTAGTTTTTTGAACTATGTTCCACACATTTGGGTTTTCTGAGAATTTGGGAAGGAAGGAAGGAAGGAAGGAAGG
>JANHFM010008349.1:288423-298488 GCA_032468115.1 Grayia smithii
CTAAGCACATTGATTTGTGCTTAAGAAATTGTAAGCTGCCCTGAGTCTCCGGAGAAGGGCGGGATATAAGTTGAAATTAAAAAAAAAATCTGTATCCCATATTTCATGTTTTTTTAAAAGGCCAAATATTTTTAGGATTAGAATGTATCAATAATATTAGGATGAAGCAATAATTATTAAAAGATGACAAACATAAATTGGTGAGGCTCATTTCAGAGAACTGAATGTCCTAATGAATTGTTGTACTGAAAATATGAATTTCATTTTTCCTGTTTCGAGAATCATTTCTGGAAGTATGAAAGATATCAATTTCTTGCTAGTGTTGGGGCAACCTTTCTACTCCTACCCTTCTGAATTTTTCTAATTTAAACAGTCTTTGTAGCTAGCTTCTTATAATTAAGTATGTATAAATATCTGAACTCTAAGGAAAAGAGTGGTAAAGAAATTGTGGGTTTTTTTGTTTCAATTCTCCTATACTTTGCTATTCCAGAGGATTAAAAACAAGGAAGAGATAGATTGACAGGACTGGCAGAAAGGACTGACAGCATGAGAAGCTAGGGACAGGCATTCTGCATTCGGTTAAATTCATTGGCTTCTGCTTTGATTAACAAAATGGCTTAGTTCTCAGAGAGCATGTGGAGTGGGATACATTTAGGAATTTCCTCATGGTTATTATCTCATTTACAGTGTATACAAAACATTTTCTTAAGCCAAGCTTGTGCATAATTAATAGACAACTTAAAATGGGATTACAGCATAGCAAATCTTTAGCACAGGAGAACAACTCCTCAAAAATAGTGTGAGAAGCAACAATGCAATGAGGATCTGAAATTCATAAAGAGAACTCCAGAAGATAAGTGCTAATGCATTTTGTAAATAGCAGATTTTAGTATCCGTATTTATTTGCTGTTCCATGGAAGGGCAAAGAAAAAGAATTTACTAAAATGCAAACAGCTGACCAAAATTTAATACATTAACAGAAACTATATTATTACACTTGAAGATATTTCATCCGCCAGGGATTTTTTTTCCTATAAATCCATCATGGGATATTCACTCTCATTCAATATTATTAGCCTGAATGGTTTTCTTAAACCTTTCATAATGGGATCCTAAAACTCACCATTGTCTCCTAGTGGGATCAAATGCTTTGTCCATGAGGGAACCAGGATAAATTCTGAGCACCCCATTGGGCGTTGCTATGTAACGGCGGACAATGTAACTGTTCAAGCTACTCATTTCCATTTGTGTCATCCATTCATCTGTGACGTGACTGGTAGCCATTACTTCATTTCTGACAGAGAACTGCAAAACAAAGACAGAGCTAGCAGGGTTCCTTTAAAACTTGACTGAAAAGATAATAAGCTGCTTGCAGAGTTTCTTACAGATTCATTGGAGATAATCTAAACCCAATTACTACTTTAAAATCTTCTCCCACCAGATGGATCTAACTATTTTTTTTAAAGTAAATCCTAACACTAATGAAATACTGTTGGCAGTATTCACAATACTTAATGTTTTACTTTGAATCTAAATTGTTGCACTTTTAATTTTCTACACTATCAAAATGAAGAGCATTTGTTTTTTCCGGGTTTGTAACATTGACCTGATTTTCATATTGTTCACACTGCTATCTAACAAAACTTTTTTTTTCTGCTATCAAAAACTGTGGACGGTTTTACTTAGGTAAACAATTTGGGGGTATGATCTTAAATCATTATTTTGGAAATCCATTTTGGAATACAGCTGGCTTTGATTCTTTTTAAAAATGGCCTTAGTGAATATTGTTCTTTCTACTTCAAGCAAGAAATATTCCAACTTTAAATGTGCTACATTTTTCATGTTGTCAAGGACGAAGTTTACCTGAGGTCAAAAATTAATTTAAAAAAAGAACAAAGAATTAAAAAAAAAGCAGTGCAACCCAAAGAACCATAAAATCAGTTATCTGATCAAACAAAAATCCAAAAACCTAGCCAAATATTCACCAGAAGTCTTCAAAACCCAGCTGCTCCTTTCAAATCAAAGAGTTTCAACAAATCAAAACAACATCCCCAAGGACAGAAGCATAATAAAAAGTATGGAAGGTAAAATTGGCACCAAAATCATACTTTCAGCCCAGGGTTGGCAATGAGGCGGGTGTTGTCACTCAGGTATGCTGTATAGTGTTCCACCATTCTCTTGGTCTCGGGCTGGCTTAGATGTTCATATGGAGATGAAAAACCACCTGCAGATAGCATCACTGTAGGGCTTTCTGGAAAGACAGCACAGATAAATGGTGTAAGTCACAAAATGTTCCCTTGTAGAAAATCCATTACCTAGTGGAGCCACCCACCCCTACCTGAACTGTAGTATATGAGCATATGTAATTTAAGGGGGAGGAGGGACCTCAAACAAAGTACTATTGTGTTTGTCACCACCAGGGTGCACTGTTGTAATGAAACTGTACTACTTAACAACATTCTCTTAATTCCGAACCATTTCTATACAAGGAGAATATTGAAACAGATATCATACTTCAAGATATTATAGGAAAATGGAGTAGTTTGGGTGGATGAGTAGAAATGGTAGACAGGTACCTAGGCTGTAACAATGTGAAGTCCCTTCAATTCAATTTCAACTCCTGCTGACCTAGTGAGCATGCCCAATCAATTTTCTTGATGAAAGTGTGAAAGTGATATGCCTTTGACTTCTTCTGGAATATTAGTTTCAATTTCCAAGAGGTATCCCATTCAAATAATGATTCACTATGCTTAGCACACAGTGTGTGTTCAAAGAAACATTCGATCAGATACTACCACTTGCTGAGGTGGGATTAATATCAGGTTATTTTAGGTCCCTTCTACAATCAGTCCACCTAATAGTAAATAATGACAAAGTATCCAGTTGTGGAAAAACAGCTGTCAAAAGCAAACTGGATGATCAGGAATAAGCCTGGATTTACAATATAGAATGTTACTTCTGGTATAGAGGGCTGTGAAAATATTTAGACCCCTCGCATGCTGGACATAAACTGTTTCAACTCCTACCTTCAAAACGATGCTATAGAGCACTGCACACCAAGACAATTAGACACAAGAACAGTTTTTTCCCAAACGCCATCACTCTGCTAAAGAAATAATTCCTTCATCGCTGTCAAACTAATAACTAAGTCTGCATTATTATTAATCTTCTCACTGTTCTTATCACCCAATTCCTCCCACTTATGACTGTAACATTGTTGCTGATATCCTTAAATATTGACTGTTTCCTAATGATTCGATTGCTTATTGGTTCCCTATGACTATCATTAAGTGTTGTACCTTACGATTCATGACGAATGTATCTTTTCTTTTATGTACACCGAGAGAGTATGCACCAAGACAAATTCCTTGTGTGTCCAATCACACTTGGCCAATAAAGAATTCTATTCTATTCTATAATTAAGGTTTTTGATGCAAATAGATTTGAAAACTTATTGGAAAATAGCCTTAGAAGTATGGAATATCTATTAATATTCTATAATCTATTAATGCAGAGTACTACTTACCTGCAATAGTATGTGCATAAAGCCGGCTCCCAAATGTGAAAACATGCAGCTCGTACAACTTGGCAATTTTTTCTAAGAATTCTTTACAATGAGGTCGCAATCGTGTATGGAGCATAGGTTCGCCTCTACCTAACTGATAATGAAATATTCCCTAAGGGAGAGAAGGATCCACAGTAAGACCTTAAGATTTTATGTCATATATATTGATTATATGAATAATGAGGAAAAATATGCATGCTCCAAAATAAAACCATGGCTAGATTCCAAAGAAATTAGGATCTGATCAGGCTCCACAGACAAATCACAGTATGATGTCCCTCCCAAATAGAAATTACTACACTACTGTAGAAAACGATAGTATTCTAGTACTATATTAAGTTCAATAGTCATGCATCAAATGAGTAAGAAAGTGTTTAGAAGAAAATGGCAACTTATTTGAACATTTAATGTAATTTATATAATAAATCTTCTATGTGATCAAACTCTCTGTATCTACATATATATGCCATGTTTATCTGTCTGTCTGTCCATCCATCCATCATGGCCATTTAAAAAAATTACTTCATACAAAACAGTTTCACTTTAAAATATTATTTAAAATGATTTTATACTTATTATAGAGAGTAGTAATTAATAAAGTTGCTTTACTCTGTTAGACATCTGTGGACAGTGTTGCTCTGTGGTATGAATCAATGTCTGATCCAAATCAACCATCAGCACAAGTTTTCGATTTCGGCGTAGCCTTTCCTGATCTTCTCTTCCCAACTGTTCAGCTTGCTAAAATAAAAATATATATTATATTAAATGCAAATGCAAACACCACCATGGGCTCAAAAGAAGAGAAATATAATTCTATTTATTTTTCAATTATAATGAGGAACTTAAAATTCTGAGAGTAGCAGTGTTTCAGGTTCAAGCCTGTTAAAACTTACCTATTTATTCAAAACAGATTATATTAACATTTTAATTATGAAAATTTCTAGCAATATGGTTTTATTTTTATTCACAGCAAGTAGCAGATGCATGTGAAGAAGTAGAACAGAATGTTTTCCTACATAACTGTTTTGTACTGTGAGAAAGAGTGGTGTACAACTAAATTCTGCTTATTTGTTATTCCATTGATGCATAAATAACTGGTCATACTATGTATAATGCTTCATTTAAATAAAAAAATACTTTACAAAATATAAACATAAATGTTTTTATTACCATTCCTGAAAATATATGCTAGGGATGGATATTGTATTCTAAACTTAGCATATTAAGCTGAATGTGTAAAGTAACACCTCAGAGATGTAACACCTCAGAGATAAGTCCCACAATTACGTCCTACCAGGTACAATGGGAAAAGATAGGATCAGAACATTAGCGTTTTTTTCTTCTTCAAAAGGGAACATACATATAATAAACATGGGTAACAGACAGTACAGCAGAAGACCATTTTCCTGTTTTGGGAAGTTACATGATTTATATGCCATCTTCTTATTTAATACTGACATTTAAAATAGGCAACTGTTCCATCATCAAAAGCTGATTTTTTTTAATAGCTCATGAAAGGGTTTCTGAAATATAATTGTTTTCAGTTCCAATACTGGCTAAGATGGACACCATATGCATTATGAAAAAATATCTCTAATGAAATTTGCTGAACTCTGGACTTCTCCCAAAAACAAAGGAGGAGCAGTATACTTGCCTCGGAGCTAACCATCAATTCTGGGACACTATGAACCATTGATACAGTTGCTGTGGAAACGGGCATGTTTTGTTTTCCATTCTTGCTTTGTAACCTAATAATTGAGGGAAAGGGAACAAAGAATATTAAATGAATTGATAAACTGTCAAAAGGTAAAGGGCCAACCAACTTACTGTGCTATGAATTTTCACAACCATCACATATATTATCTGTGTCAAGTAGTCCTTGGTGTACACAAGTAAACACTGTGCTTAATTACCAGATAACATCAAAACACGCACACATCCCATCCAAGAAACTGTGAGTTCTAGTCCTGTCTTAGGCATTAAATCCAATTGGAACTGTCCATATTTCTCCCTCCCTTTGAGGAGAAAGTGACTAGGATACTAAATACCTGGTTGAGTTTTAATCAAATGCTTTTGTGATTAGCTTACTTTGTAGAGAGTGCTAAAATGAAAGAAAAGAACACTCTTCCACTAACCGAATACTGAAAAATGAATACATTTATATGGGTGGGCATGGCAAAGAATCTTGCAGTAAAAAGCAGTTGTGAGCAATCTGGTCGTATACTGTTATATTCCTATATGATAAGCAATTAGAATAGAATAGAATTCTTTATTAACGTACATTCCATAGTATTTTTTGTTTTTACACAATATACTATGGTTTTATGTACAGGTAATCTTCAAGTTACAACAACTGAGGCCAAAATTTCTGTTGCTGAGATATTTGTTAAGTGAATTTTGCCCCATTTTACAACCTTTCTTGACATAGTTGTTAAGTGAATCAATGCAGCTGTTCAGTTAGTAACAAAGTTGTTAAGGGAATCTGGCTTCCACACTCACTCTGCTTGTCAGATTGTTGCAAAAGGTGATCCCATGACCCTGGGACACTGCAATTGTCATAAATATGAGTCAGTTGCTAAGCACCTGAATTTTGCTCAAATGACCATGGGGATGTTGCAATGGTTGTTAAGTGTGAAAAACGGTCAGAAGTCACTTTTTTAGTGCCGTTGTAACTTTGAACGGTCACTAAATGAACTGTTGTAAGTCAAGGACTACCTATACCAACTTTTAAATCCACACTGAATTTTCTACTACAAATTATTAGTTCATTCACTGACCATTCGAAGCTACAAAGGCACTGAAAAAAGTGAGTTATGACCATTTTTCACACTTATGACTATTGCCAAATCCCCATGGTCACGTGATCAAAGTTTAGATGCTTGACAAATGTCTTAGATTTATGATAGTTGCAATGTCCTGGAGTCATGTGATCACCTTTTGTAACCTAACAAGCAAAGTCATTGGGGAAACCAGATTCACTTAACAATTGTGTTACTAACCAAACAACCGTAGTGATTCATTTAACAACTGTGGCAAAAAAGGTAATAAAATAGGGCAAAACTCACTTAACAAATATTTCACTTAGCAACAGAAATTTTGGGTTCAATTCTGGTCATAAGTTGAGGACTCTGTAATCCTCAATTTTAGTCCTATATAATTAAGAGAAATGCAGCTCCATATAATAGTACTTACTGTGTCAAATCTTGACCACATTCTGCACATAAACCTTTCATAACAACAGGATGGCTACATGCTTCTAGCCTTAGCAGTACACCTCTGAAAAGCAATAAAGAATCTGATTTAAGAAAAAAATTACTTGATCAAATTTCAGTTTACACCAAAACTAAGTTGTGTAAATTTTGCACAATCTCTGTAAACAAGACACTAAATACATAATGTATATTATTTATGTTTACATGCTATCTTATTTTACACAAGAAGTATTTCTTTAATTTTTCAACCAACAAAATATAATTTTTCAAACAAGGGACCTCCATGACCAATTGCAAATGAGGAACAGCTATGAGCTTCAATAATAATATTCTTATTATTTTATTTTCCCCATATATAAAGATTTTGAATATAGTCTTTATATGGGGTAAATAAAGACTATAATAAGAATACATTTTAATAGGGCATATGCAGTTGCATATGTGATTACTGATTATCAATATTTAGAAGATTTTTAAACATGTCTTCGTAATATTCAGCTTATTTTGGTATATGAACTTGGCTGAAGTGAGTATTAAAAATCTACTGTCACAAAAATATCTTGAAGAAAATGTTGGTTAAACCTTCACTAGCTTTTTGATGATGAACTAAATTACATGGATCCAAGATCCACAAAACTTAGATTCTTAGGGCCAGCTTGCAGATTTCCTTCAAATATCTGGTGAATACTGATGTTCCATGAACATAGATTAAGAGATACTGGAACAAGATACACATCAGCCTGGATTTCATTACTGATTCCATAATAAGCAAACATTACTTGTGCACAACTATGAACAAAGTATATATGAGAATTTCATAGGACTACTAGAGTCCTGCCACAACCCCGTGACAATTCTTTTTAAAGCTAGTGTTGTAAAATTGATTAAGTATTTAAACTGCCACATACAGTGGCACAAACCATATAGTGGGAAAAATAAATACATCATATATTATACAATAACATGACACAGTCTCACCTCAACGTACAAGGCTTCAAGGGTTTTCTTTTTGTATAAATTATTATCAGCATTTTTATTGTATACAATCTTCTAAGGGCAAATACATTTATTTTTTATGACATCTTTGTAGATAATGTCAAATTATGGCTGGTCTGCAAAT
Source organism: Grayia smithii (assembly GCA_032468115.1). NCBI lineage: Eukaryota > Metazoa > Chordata > Lepidosauria > Squamata > Grayiidae > Grayia > Grayia smithii. The sequence goes on from JANHFM010008349.1 coordinate 296,321, forward strand.
ACACCATTTACATTACAAATATGAAAACATCACAAAGTCTGTTTATAACTTTCAACATTAAATAAAAAAATATTTTTAAAAACTACCAAAATCCTGAGAATTGTTTGTGCTACATCTTGTGAGAGGATTTAATTATTTATCAAATTTGTATATCACTTCAATCTAGTGGTCACTGGCTGAATTAGAAATCTTTAATGATTTGTAGAAATTCTGGGGAAAATTCCAAATGTATGGGAGAATAAGGCTGAAGTTCCTTTACTTCTAATGTGCTGTTTACTTAATTATCCTAAGTAAAGAAAAATTATTTCAGTTTTATATTTCTTCATGATCTGGCTCTTCATATTTATATATAAAAGGTTCTTGATAAAAATGTCCCTGGGAGCAAAATACCCACAACATTTTCAATTGTTTTACTAGAACAAATAGAAAAACTGCAATCTGAAAACTATGGGAAAAACCCATTCTCTCCCCACTTTGAGACCCTGAAATATTCAAACAAATAAACAGCGTCTTTAAACCATTAAATGGAACTGCAAGAAAGTAAATATCCAAGAGTATGCCAGTTATATTCAATACAACTATCAGTTGCATTTAATTTAATCTGGGTGTTACAGTCAAAGCCAATACTATGGTATAATTCAGTAACATGACACCTAAGGTGAATAAGTTAAAGTTAGACAAGGTTTAAGAAGAACTTGTGGTTGAACAAGAGTCCTGCTGTAACTGTTCCTATTTTATAAAAACACCTGTCCCTAACTCCAGTCAATACCTTCCTCAACTAAAGCAAAGGTAAAAGTACTAGTTAATTTTCACAGCTTATTAGTAAGATAGGTAGCAAGAAAATTACTATATCTTTCATTAAAAATAGCCAAAGAAATCACACATGTATGTCCATAAAATATCAAGAATCAAGCATTTAATATGTAATTCGGGAAGGCGAAAGTAACAGGGAAAGCTATCCTGCTGCAGCAATCTGCCTGCTCTTTCAAATATCCAAAAAAAGGAAAAAAAAGAGTCAAATTTCTACTGTTTGGAACAACTTGGATTTCAGAACCTCAAATTATCTATTATTATCCACTTTAATTGCTATATTAAATATGTTGTTTGTAGGTAGGGAGTTGTAATCAATCAAATGATATTTGGCAACTTCTGGATGCAATCATATTCCATATTAACGACATGGCTGTACTCAGGAATATTTTTCATTCCAGTTTTGATTATGAGTATGCAATGTGAAACAGCATGCTAATTTAATCTTTCCAATGCATATATAACATATTTATCTTTGCTTTAAGATTACTGAGATACACTTCCTGTGGACTAGTTTCTAATGTAGACTATGACAGCTGATTTGGTCTGGGTGGTTAAGGCATCAAGCTAGAAACCAGGAGAGAGTGAGTTCTAGTGTCACCTTAGGCATGAAAGCTGGCTGGGTGACTTTGGACCAGTCACCACCCACAATATCAGGCTGGTTGGTCAATTCCTGTCACAAACAATAGATCAACAAAACCCTGCACTTGAGGGATAAATACTAGGAAGAAAGATATAAATTTCCTGAAAATGTTCTAGTTTCTTTCTAGGCATAATTCAAAAGTAAATAAAAATACTCATTCTGAGTTTTACAGAGTTCCAAACCATACACTGAGGTTTATAAATAATATTATTTCTCATGAAGCTATATTTAATTAAATGAATTGTCTGCACTGGAAGCACTTTTGAAGATAATTTTTCCATTAAGGAATGCCTTCTCACTAAAAAGTCATTATAAATTAAAGTCAATACATTTTAGTTATTTTTTAAATATTCAGTTTTCTGCAATACTGTTTATTTGCAATATATCTGTTTCATCTTTCTCTCTGAATGTATCTGAATAATGGAAAGTATTCTGAAAGTTTTCTGAGAATAGAATGATTTGTATTGCAAATGAATATAGTAAAATAAATACAAATTGGTATTTCACACTGTTCAGTGTATTCTTCATCTGAAACCACTGGATCTAGAAAGCAGTTGTGCAACTTAACCCGAACTTGCACATCTTAAAATTTGAAAATCTTTGAAACATATTGCAATAGCAATAGCACTTAGACTTATTATACCGCTTCACAGTGCTTTACAGCCCTCTCTAAGCGGTTTACAGAGTTAGCATATTGCCCCCAACAATCTGGGTC
>JANHFM010008353.1:22613-34622 GCA_032468115.1 Grayia smithii
ATTTGTGAGTATGACCACCAATCTAATTCAAATCCATTAATACGTAGCTCCTCCCTAGACTTAAGATTCCCCCTTGCGTCCATAATATCTTTGTATCTCAAGTTTTTACTTGGGTTATAGAATGTCGAATAAGTTATGACTTCTAGGGGAGCAAACCAACAAGGGATCTTTGTATAGGTCCAGGCTTTAATCTTCTTCCAAGATTATATCAGTGCATCTCTGATACGATGATTAGAAAACAGTTTGTATTGATTTTCTTTCAGAGGTACGCATGCCAACCCTGGGATAGGTTATAACCTTCCAAGGTCAAAGTCCTTTGTCTCGAAAGCAGCATCCAATCCCTAATCCTGATCAAAGCAGAGGCATAATAATAAAGCTCCCAATGTGGAAGTCCCAGTCCTCCCCTTGTTTTATGTTCCTGTAGAATTGTCCTCTTAATACGTGGCGTTCGATCATGCCATACAAATTTACCAACTATCCTTTCCAATTGTTTAAAAAAATTATTATCTAATTTAACAGGGGCAGTTTGAAATAAGTATATCCATTTTGGTAGAATGTGAGCCTTAATGATTGCAATTCTTCCCAATATTGAGAGTTGAATATTCCTCCATCTAACCATTTTTTTTTCCATTTCTATCATTAGCCTTTGATAATTCAAGTCCTTTATAGAGGGGCATCTAGAAGATAGCCAAATACCTAAATATTTTATTTTTTTGACAATTTGAATCCCCATCACCTCTTGTAACTGTGACTTTAATTTAGGTCCAATATTCCTTACTAAAAATTTTGTCTTATCCCAATTAATCCTTAAACCTGCTACTTCCCCAATACACTAATTTCATCTAACAGTTTAGGTCCTGATTTCAGCGGATCTTCCAAGATAAACACAAGGTCATCAGCAAAAGTTTGAAGTTTGTATTGCTGATCTTCTATTTTTAATTCTTTAATATCTTTATTTTGTCTAATCATAATCAATAAAGGTTCTAGGGTTAGAATAAACAGCAGAGGTGAAAGGGGACATCCTTGTCTTGTACCTTTTTGTATGTCAATTTTCCCAGAATAGTTGTCAATACAAATGGGTCATTTTCTGCTGGCATCTGGAACTAAGCTGAAAACTTAGTTCAGAGCATTAATTAGGTGAGCCACGAAGGTCTCTTGTACTGTGTTTCCCTGAAAATAAGACCCAACCAGAAAATAAGCCTAGCATAACTTTTTTAGCATATACCTAATATAAGCCCTACCCCAAAAATGAGTCAGTTAGGATCATCAGCCAGAGGTCCATTGCAACTCGATGGACATATTGAATCATAAAATAATAATATTAATATAAAGAAATATTATTGACATTAATACTTAAAATAAATGATAATATAAATTATAAAGTATTCATACATACCCAACGGATGCCTTTGAACAAGACAAAAAGAGACAGGGGTGAGGTATGCTGCCACCCATATGTGCTCGCCACATCCTGTGTGAAAAAATAAGACAAAGAGAAAGAGAAAATGGGCAGAGTGTGGGAAAAGTCCATCCAGGAAAAAAAAGGGAAAGGCAGAAAGAGCTGAGTGAAAAGTCACACTCTTCTGCCTGCCGGGTTGCTTTACCCTTCTGGAGAGAAGGCAAAATTTCGATCCTGCTTCTGGGATGGAGAGCAGACCAAGGTATACAGGCAGCCTGCCCTGTGGGGCCCTGGCAGGCCTTTCCCTGGCCTTCCCTGCCATGAAAGAGATTGCTGCCGTGGGGTCCTTTCCATCCTTCCTGCAGCTGCAGCCCCCTTCGGGCCCCATAAGACCGCCATCTCCATGTGACCCTGATCCAGACAGATGGCCAAGGAAACTGTTGGGGTGCCGGGGCCTGCAGAGACCTAATGCTTGGTGGGCAAGAAAGCAGGAGCACGGCTGCAGTGGCAGCATCGGCGTCCCAGCCACTGCCATGGCAACTGGCAGTGGAACAGGAGCAGTGGCAGGTGGAGTTCCACTGGCTGTCACTGCTGGGTAAGATGGGGAAAAGGCTGCTCTGGCTGCTGCTGCCTCATTCCATCAGCATCAGGGCTCTGCAGGCCAGGTGGCCAGGAATATTGTTGGCGTGGTGGGGCCTGTAGAGCTCTGAAGCTGGCAGGGTGAGGCAGTGGTGGCACAGCAACACGCAGGAGTCCTGGTCACTGCCATGGCACCCTTCCCTGGCAGCACTTTGGGAGCCAGGCCAGGTGAGCCATTGCTGCCCCCACTGCAGAGTGGCCAAAGCTGCCCCTTCCCCATCCCATCCAGGGGCAGCAGCCAGTGGGACACATCTTGCCACCATTTCCATTCCACCAGCTCATGGCTGCAATGGGGCATGCGCCACAAGGTAAGGTGAGACAGGTGGGGGGAATGGATTTGCCCCACACCCTGCACCTTCGCACTCGAGGGCCCCTGCAGCAAGGCTCCCATGTCCCACTACTTGCTTTGCCTTGCAGTGGCGGGAGTAGCAGCACTGTCCAGCAGGAACCCACATGGCTGCTCACTGTGTCCGGTGCTGCCGCTATGAGGTGAGGTAGGTGATGGGGTGGAGCTGCCCCACACACCCCACATCCACGTACCACAGGATCCCCTCATCCAGGCCACCCACATCCACCACCTGCTTACCAGTTGCCATTACTGTGGGAAATTGGGGTCTTTAAAGTGCTGAGTACACTTTGAGCACTTGAGATGCTGAACCATGTGCCATCATCCACCAGCATGTTGCACATAGAGCCTCAGCAGCCCCTTAGACTGCTTTGGGAGATAGGTCAAAGGTAGTAGGCCAAAGGTAGTGAGCCTTGAGTTTGCCAATGACCAGATGGGCCATTTCATCAGCCAGCTGGACCAAGTCCTCTTTGGGACCGGTCAGGTACATGGGCCATGTTAGGCTCCATAAGCAATGCTCAGTCAAGAAAGGCTGGGTCTCCACCTGCTGCTCCATTGCCCCACAGGCAGCCCTCCTGGGTGGGAGCAGCAGCAACAGGACCCATCCAGGGCAGTGGCAAACGTCCCTGGTGGCATCCATCACAGCTCGACATGGCACAGCAGCATTGGATCAGTGGGCTGCCAGGAGATAGAGGAGCATGAGGGGAGCTCTCTGGCCAGCCAGGGCCAGATGGCAAGGTTCAGCTTGTCTCTGACTGCCCTCTGGTTGCCCAGGCGAAGGCCAAGGATGGGTGGCCTGCTTGCGTGGGTTATGAGGGGCACAAGTGTGAGGCACATGGGGAAGCGCCATCCCCCTGCCATCTGATCTCAGCAGCAGCACTGTTGTGCCACATCTCCACCTGCCCAATTGCAGCCGCAACAACCAGACAGTGGAACAGAGTGGGCAGGCAGTCATGCAGGCTCCTGCTGGACGGTGCTGATAAGACATCCTCTGAAAATAAGCCCTAATAAGTCTTTTAGACCAAAAAGTAAATATAAGACCCAATCCTATTTTCGGGGAAACATAGGTATAATTTTACTAAAAGATTCATGTTTTATGGAGTAGTACAGTGGCCTAGCTGTGAAGCTCTCACCTCACAATCAGGAGGCTGTGAGTTTGGTCCTAGATAGAGGCAGATATTTCTCTCTCTGGGCACAATGAGAATATATCTCCTAACAAAACTCCACACTGGTAACAGGACGGGCATCTGGCCACTAAACACTCTGCTAGCTCCTCCATTCAGTTGCCCAGATTCCACCCTGCAAGGGATTATGGGTTTGTTAAAAGACGGTTCATGTTTCACTGGATATATATTCAGAGAGACTTGAAGCATATGGGATAGCAATAGCAATTAGACTTATATACCGCTTATATAGTGCTTTACAGCACTTTCTAAGAGGTTTACAGAGTCAACAATCTGGGTCCTCATTTTACCCACCTCGGAAGGATTGAAGGCTGACTCAACTTTGAGCTCAGTGAGATTCGAAATGCCAAATTGCAGGCAGTTGGCAGTTAGCAGAAATAGCCTGCATTCTAACCACTATGCCCTCGCAGCTCTTAAGAGATAGTTTTCAAGATAGTTGCTTGAAAATAAATACTAATTGAGTATTATTTGACTCCAAGGATACAGCTAATTTATAAACTTTATTCTATAAAATCCTTGATAATTTAATGTTTAACTAGTAAAAATAATGTAAGAATAGTATGTACTAAAATATTTACTGATTAGTAAATGCAGCATATCCATAAGGACTTTAGAATATTCTAAACATGGCACATTTGGCAAAGTACTAAGCGATGCATTGAAAGATTGGCTAAACTCTGGAGTCCTGAAAAAAAGTATATTAATACAGACAAATATAACACTTAACAAAACATTTTGATTGCTACCTTCACGGAAACTGCTGATAAAAATACCATCGAATTGTAGAAAAGAGTAACAGCGAATGTAACTCCCAAATATGAAATGAAATTAGATTGGGGGGGTATCCCTTCAAGTTCACTCCTGGTGACTGCCTGAGTAGTCCCTGCAGTTTTCTTGGCAAGATTTTAGAAGTGGTTTGCTATTGCCTCCTTCCTAAAACTAAAAGGGACTGACTGATTCAAGGTCATCCAGTTGGATTTGAATATAACAAATGATTAGAGAATTTCCTAGTTTGTAGCAGGTTAATCACTATACCAGACTGGTTCTCAGATAGATAGGATGTGGGGACAAAATCGCTGATGGCTGGCACACGTCAGCAGATTTTGACTCATATTAATCCCTTCAGTCTTGCACGTACGCACAGCAACTCTCTATAGGAAGTAGGGGATTTGACATTTAACTGATAATATGCTAATACACTTTGAGCATGCCTTGATCATGCAGCCTCTTGACCTATCCTAAGGTAGAATGACATCGTGCATGAGGGCATGTTAACCGATGAGCACAAAGAGTTGTATCTTGTATCAAATAAAAGGGAGCTTTCTGATCCCCTCGGGACGCCTTCCCATCAACCCAACTTTCGTCTCCAATCCTTCTTTATGGCGCAACGCAACATCAGGAGACATATATTTGAGGCTTGGACAAAGGATCAGATAAAACACAATGAAATTAGACTGCAGATAAATCTTACTCTGACAATAGAATCCTGATACAATGTCTGCTTTAGGAACTATATAGCTAAAAAGAGCCCCACATCCACATAATCATAAGATGAAAAAAATATTTGTGTGAATATACAATGAAAGTAATTGCCTGAAGTAATTATTAGATAAGGTAGTAGAACGATGGAAGTCAATATTTAATTCTTACATAACAGAAGTGAATCTGATATGAAGATGTTAGTCAGAGAATATTCACAGCAGCTATAGAGAACTTTACTATATTATGGGTGATAAATCGTATCTCAGATGAGGAAATTAACATGAAATTCTTCAGAATTAGGCAAAAGAGGGAAGATGATTCTATTATTATTCTAATAATATATATTATTGTCATAGACACAAGTGCAGCAGTAACTGGAGCAAGTTCAGCTAATATTGTGATTTTTATTAAATCTCCCATATAAAAATACTGGGGGAGGGGGGTAGACTGGTTCTGAAGTAGTAGTAGTTTTGTTGGGCTGGAGGTAATTTATGTAGTTGGTTGGTTTCCACCTGACATGGTTGAACCGAATTTTGGCTGAGTCTTCTTTCATTCACTGTCTAAAAATACTTTATTAACTGTATTTTAGGTAGGTAATGTTGTTAGGTAGAAATCCCTAACCTATGATATTTTATGTGTTCTTACCTCTTTAAGTCTTGACTCCTCCCACTTGATATATAAGGACTCTGTTTTGTTTCTTGTGCTCCATTCTGATTGAGTAACTAGGAGAAAAGAGATATATGTATATACTATTGATATTATTCTATTCAAATAAAATATATTTAAACAAGGAAATTATCCTCCAGTCATTGGGTCTGGTCCTCGATATTACATTTATAACAATATCCTAGGACTGAGAGCAGTCATACCCATTTCTTAAGATTATAGCACTTCTAATTCTACTTTGGGCTGGTTAATCTACTAATGTTTGAATTTATCCTACTTTCTATATGTATGAAATAAAATTAAAAACGAAGGTCATTTATCAAGTGTAAACAAAGTGATTTTTCCACTAATTATCTAATGTTTTGACTTTTTAATTTTAATTTTTAACTTATTTACCTGGAATGTATAACAGAAGAAACATAAAACTAACCCTTTGCTGTCAACCAGCAGCATCTAGTTATCCAGAAATTTTTAGCCTAGATATAGTAGATTTAAGTTATTGAAGAACAGAAAATTCACAGTTAGCTTTACATAAAGGAGAAGGCACATGCTTTATTCCGAGGGTGATATGATCTATGCCCTTGGGATTCAAATGATCCTTTAGGACATGGAAGAAATGTCAGTAAAAAACAAAAGCTGCTAGGTGTCACAGCTGCTGTTCAGCTGATGCAGAATAGCAATGAAGTTCCCCTCCTCCAAGGCTTCCTTAGAAGCATCTGTGAGCTCATCACCATTTCCCTGGTGGAGCTGGGATGAAAGCATACCCTCAAAGCTGCAAACACAGTATTTATATAATTGATATATTGGTTTGCTCTGTGGCTAAAACCAGTCAAGCAATCATTAATAAGCCTGAATTTGATTTTTATTTTATTTATGCATTTTGATTTTTCCTTTTGGTTTGGTTTCATTTTATGCTTTTTGATTATCTTTTTTTATTTTAACGGAGCTTCCCATCCTACAAGGTTTTTGAGCACCTTGTAAAAATCAATATATGACTCATAAGAATATAGGTGACTAACACTAACTTGATTTTAAAAGTGTGAGAAGAAGCAAGAGCTGTATAATATGCTGTAATATTTATAGCAAAGTAGGCTTTTTTTAGTGATTGCCATGTTTCTAATATAAAGCGTTCTTTCGCTCCTGCTTAAGTTGTCTAACAACTTAAAATAGGAAACAGGAAATAGTAAAATATGGGGAAAAAGGCAACTGTCACTGAGAAAATTAGAAACAAAAACAATAATAAAGAATATAGCAAAATCCATAAATAAATGATAAATAATGTGAAATAATAAATATAGGTGTAAGAGCAAGAAGACCTATTGCAATATTTACCTGCAAAGGAGAATGAAGAAAAACATATGAAAAGAATTAATGAATCATGAACATAAATGTGGTATAAGAAAAATGTGAAAAAGAACAATAAAGTAAAAACAAAATATCCATGAATGTTTTTCTTAGTGTTCAGGAGAACGCAAGTTGACATTTGTTTCTGTTTCAACATTCAAAAATGTTTTTTCATTGAAAGAAGGGGAAGAATTATTTTGAAGCACTTCAGATGAGATGTTATTTCTATAGTCTAGATCAGAGGTCAGCAACCTGCGTGTCAGATCCCTATAATCCCTGCTTAATAAAAGGTTACTTTTGAAGTACTACATTTTAAGAGGTTTTACTTTTTTAAGTTAGAAGGAGAGGCAGTCCTTACACTGCGGCTCTAGAGTCGCATGTGGCTCTTTCACCCCTCTGGTGTGGCTCCCTGTCACTCAAAATATGTGCCACAACCGCCAATGTGCAACACCCACCAGCACATGATTTAATGAGCTTTTCAACCCCTGGTAGGCCAACCATTGATAAATCAAAGAAAAGAAAAGTTTCAGAATAAAACAGAATGTTTAATTCCACTACATGTGCTAGTTTTATGGCCGCTCAAGAAATAGTCAGGCATGGGAAAGGTTTTGTGGCTCCTGGTGTTTTCTTTTCTGTGGGAAATGGGTCCAAATGGCTCTTGAGAGTTTAAGGTTGCAGACCCCTGGTCTAGATTCTAATATGTAAATAAAATCCTAGTTCCTCGATCAGTGCATTTCTTCATTTTTCACTGTGCAGTTGTTTAAAGTATGTAGGGAAAAAAAAGCAATTTTGCAATGTCATTTTTTTCTGGATTGCTAAATAAGTTTCAAGACATTTTGGTACATTTATTTTCATCATGGATAAATATATGCTTTCAACTACCCATATCTAACTTCTGGAAATCCTTTCAAAGGGATATTAGTAGAATATTAGGGGGTTGGTTTTTTTTCTTTCCTATTTTACCATCTTTGGTAAAAGTTGCTTACAGACTTTATCCTTTTGATGACAGATTTATTGACCTTCAGTGACAATAGACAGATGACATTAGCTGACATACCACTGTGTGGTAATATTTAGAGCACTGTAATCCTTTGTATTTGAATTAAAAATATTATTCAGAATACCAGAGGCCACTCACATATTTTTAGCAGCTGGATCTTTCTCTGAGACAGTTGTGACTACTTTTGCACTATTCTGGCAAAAAAAATAGTTCCTTAAAAATAATAAAATACAGCTATATAAATCCCCCAAATATAAAAGATTGTAAGACAGAAAATAAAAAATTAAATAATACATGATACAAATTAATTATAGAAAGATAACTGATGCTTAAACAGCACATTAAACTGACCACAGAATGAGAATGCCTGAGAGAAAAATGGTCCAAGATACCATCTTGTGGCCTGACCATTAGTGATCTCTCTAACAAACCACCTGGTTTTGACATGTCTCACTCTGTCTGGTCAAAACTGAATAAAATTAGGTGTAATAATGGAAGACGTTCCTCTGCCCTGTATCACTGGGAATGGGAAGATTCCCTTTTTTGTGACTGTGGTGCTGATATGCAAATTATAAAAAGTATTGTGCAAGATTGCTCATAACGTGGTTCTCTAGAAGATCTTCATGAAGCAACAGCTGTACAGCTGAATTGGACATCCAGTTATGAGGCCACTGCCATACGCCCATTGATGTTTTGTATATAATTACATGGATTGTGTGTATATGTTTACTTCACTTCTCTCATGTTTTCATCATATGGTAAATAAATGATAAATATGACCTCAATAAACTGAATTGAATTGAAGTCACCTTCTGAACTATCTGTTCAAGTGATCCTGCTGGCTCATTTGTCACTGTACCTCTTTCTCTTGACAACTAAAGATATTTTTATCCTAATAGGCTTTCGGTGTTTAAATTATCTTGTTAGCAAAGTTATTCTCAGACTGGAGGTGGTAGTAGAGCAGTAGGACTGTTTTTGCTTTGTTTTAATCTAAATTTTATTCTTACTTGTTTTGAGTGTTATTTTGGTTCAAAGATGAGAAATAATAATTAGATAAAAAATAAATTGTGATTCCAAATTATTAGAGAGTTTCTAAAGCCACAGAGCTCCATTATTGACAGTGTCCAATATATTGTAGCAAATGTTCAATTTAGTTCAAGAGAACCTATTTTTCTATTATTTAAATAGAAAATATAGTATAATATATGGCAACATATTATACTGAGTGTAATATATGAAAATCTAAGATTATTGCTATAGTGAAAAGGCTTGGCAGCTTGTAATTTGATGGACAATGGACAGCAGAAATCATATTGCTGAAAGCTTTGTAAGAAATTACTTTGGGATTTTGACATTGGTTCAGTTACATCTAGTATACAGTTCAACTGCTACCAGGAGCTAGATATTAAGAAAATAAGCAAATTGATGACATATTACTAATTGAGAGGAACACATAAAAGATAATGTTATAGAATATTTTTGGGTTGGTCTATGAAAGAAATAAATGGGTATCATTCTTTAAACATTTAGTTCTAGCAATAAGGGAGATTATTATAATAAATTGTATAGATGTCTCAAAGGTGCTTTTTCAAGAGGCAAGTGGACTTTCTTGTTTTCTTTGAAGGTGTTTTGCTTCTCATCCAAGACGCTTCTTCAGTTCTGACTGGATGGCAGGGAATGTAAGGATTTATATTCCTTGCAGGTCATTTGCATTCTTTTAGAGAGTTGTTGAGATCACTTGGAGGCTTATCTGTGCCTTCAAGGTCACCTAGGTAGTGCAAATGGGTGTGGAGCCTTCATGGAACTGCTGAAAATACTGTGTTGTTCACAGAAGATAGATGATGTTGTATTCCCTCCCTCTATGTTGAGAGAGAGCTGTTCAATTTTAACATAGATGGCCTCTTTGACCCCTTTTTCAAACCAGTGGTTCTCTCTGTCCAAAATGTCAGTTTTGATGTCTTCAAAAGACTGGCCTTTGTCTTTTAAATGCAGATGGACTGATGAATCTTGTCCTGATGGGTTTGTTTTCCTATATTGTGCCATGTGTTTGTGAAATACTTGTTTTGTTTCCCCAATGTACAGATCTGCACATGGCTCACTGCATTATACTACACATACCACATTGCTCAGTTTGTGTCTGGCATGGACAAGCTTCTGAGTTATTGTATTATGAGGACAAAAATAAATTTTCAATTGGCTTCAACACCTTCAGTACAAAGATAGCTGGATGACCTTGAACCAGTCACTTTCCCTCAGCCCTAGGAAGGAAGCAATAGAAAACCATTTCTGAAAAATCTTGTCACGAAAACTGTAGGGATTTGCCAGGGCAGTTTCCAAAAATTGAAGATGATTGAATAGAAGAAAACAAATAGAGTAATTTCTATCTGATGATGAATAATCCTTCTGTAGACAAGGGGTTCCATGCAAACAAACTTGTACTACAAATTTCAAAACATCATGATTTTAAAAGTTATAACTCAGTAGATGGAACTAATAATCTGAAAATCCTATATACTTCCAATGGAATATGTAAGAAGTGTTAATAGTAGTTTAAACAATAAGAATGGGCAATCCATAGCCTTGTGTGAAATATTACCATGCTTCTCAAAATGATTTTTCATTTCTTCAAAAGAAAATGCTCAAGTGTGTGTGACTTTTTCTGGTGAAATCCTAGTAATGGAAAGACCAACCTTATAAATATTATGGTTCCCCAATTTGTTTTTAATTATGTTTTACACAAAAAAAATAGTACTTACTATTTTTAAAGTTATCTTTTAAGACTCTTTTAAACATTGTAAAATCTCTTTTCTGTAAATAAAAGACTTGTATATTCACACATACAGAAAAATATGGTGTGCCACAAAGGAAAACAGTTATATTTTAAACCTGCTTGAAAGTCGATGTTTCAATAACAGTAACATTTCAGTAACAATAACATTTGCCTTGTTATGAGTGACATTTTATTTTCATTTCATGTCCTAATGCAGTGTTGCAAGGAAAATCCACCTGGTTCTGTTCCAAGCTGGGAGAAAGACGCTAGAAATAAAATGGAGGCTGAAGGCTGATTGGAAAGAAAGATTTATGTTTATTGGTGAGCAGAACCACCAGGGTTCTGGAGCAGCTGACCAAATGGTTGAATGAGTGGATGGATCTTTATAGATTTCTGGGACTTTGAAGTTTGAACTGTTCTGGGGTGGTGCAATGAAAGGGCTTGTGTTCTGAAAGGATGTTGGGCAATTCCTATTATGGCTAATGCCTTAATCCTACTATTCTGCCTTTGTTAGCTGTCAAATTTTGCTGCAAGGAGATTCGAAATATCCTGATTTTTTAAAGTTGAATGGGCTTCTGCTGGCAGTATTTGCTTTGCTTATGAATAGAGCAAAGGATTAGAAAGCAGCTCCTCACTCAAGATCCAGCACAAAATGAAAGCGTGCACGAAGAGAACCGGTAGCGAAGGTGAGTGGAACCCACCCCTGACACAGACTAACATGTAGAGAGGACAGAATAGCTGGCATCTGCTGTGGGCTATTAGGAAAGACTTGGGGGCTGCTTTCTGCCTCTAAAACATGCTTTTCCATTTCTCCTTTATGGAAATAAAATATTCTGCCTTTTTTAAATATTTCCCAAAATTTTTCATTCTTGGGGAAGTAGAAATGTTAATTTTCTGTGTGACATACTAAAATCCTAAAAATATCAGAGAAATCATCTGAAGCCATGAAAAGAATAAATGATTTGGAGGAATTCATCACTGCCTGCAGCATAGCTACTCAGACTATTCTCTGGACCCTAGATGGATCACAGTCTGAAAACAATTTATATATTATGTAAACTGTATTATTTTTCATCCTAAATGTTGCAAGAGAGCTGCAAACTACCGTATTTTTCAGAGTATAAGACGCACCTTTTTACCCCCAAAAAGGGGGTTAAAATCTGGGTGCGTCTTATACAC
>JANHFM010008356.1:0-11035 GCA_032468115.1 Grayia smithii
CAGAGCCATAAATAGGCTCAAATTAAACCGGGGATCTTCTCCCAGCTGGGACGGGCTGCCAGATGGAAGAACAGCCCGATAATCGCCCCCCCGAAGCCAAAAAAGCCCCCAGGTCAGTACCAGCATTCCAGGGAAGCTGCCATCTTGCGCATGCTCAGGAGAGTTCATGCATAAGTAACCTCTACACTGTGCCCAGGATTCCCAGTGCTTCCCAATGTCCAGAATGGAACTGAGTGAGCTTAAATAGGCTGACAACTAGAGTACATTTGGCAAAAAAGAAAAAGAAGATGACCGGACACAAGCTAGAACTGCTATTAAGGCTTACCTCATGATGGTAAGACTGAAGAAATGTAACTATTTCTCTGCCCTTATTGTGTTTGCCAATAATTGCCCAGTGGCCATTTCAACGATTCAGAGGGAATAATACCAAAGTTCACCTAGTGTTACTATGAGGAATATGATGCATGTGGCGGACAAAGTCATGCATATTCACTCTTCATAATTAAAGCAGAATCTGTGGATGTGATGGGGGCTATGTTCTGCAAGTTGCCCTGGGAAGTTTGAGCCCATGGAACCCTAGGAAATTAACAAGGTTGTCTCTGCTGCTAGTATAGCCACTTTTGCATTAGATCCATATGTTTCCCATTTTATTAAAGAGTGGATGTAGGACTGGGTCTGGGGAAGGTTTAGTTAATTCCTTCTTGAAAGAGGTAGTGGTCCTACCAGCTTTTAAAAAGGTGGTAATCCTCTTCAAAGGATCATTATTCAATCCAACAACCTGGATAGTTTCACTCAGTATCCAATCTTCCCTCCTTAGGGAAGAATATGGAGAGAATGGTCATGTGGCCATGCTGCAGAGAACCTTGGATGAAGCAGATTATCTAGCACCCTTTCAGTCAGGGTTCAGGCCAGGATTTGGGGCTGAGATCACATTCATGGATGACCTAAGGTGGGAGAGTGATGGAGGTAGTGAATTCATCTTAGCTCTTCTTGACCTCTCAGTGACATATATTATATATCATTGCTGGGCTGGTTCCAGGAGTTGAGGATGAGTGACACTGCATTGTACTGGTTCTCCTTCCCCCAGGGTCAGTTTCAGTCAGTGTTGATAAGCAGGAGATCAAGGCTATAGTCCCTATTTTGTGGGATGTGTTCAGATTTAGTTATCTCTCCTCTCTTATTTAACATTTACATGAGACCACTGGGTAAGGTGGTTTGGGTGAGATATCAATGTGCAGATGGCACTCAGGCTGATATCTGTATTCCATGCCCCTTGAATGATGCTGTGCTGTGGCTAGAGGAAGTTTGGGTCTAAATGAGTTAAACAGGCTCTGACCTAGCAAAACGTAGTGGTTGTCGGTTTTTGGACCTCCTACAGACAAGATTCTTCCATCTTTAGTTCTGGATGGGATGGCACTAGGCCTAATAGATCCCATAAGCAATCTGAGGGTCCTCCTAAACTCACAGCTCCTTGAAGACAAGATAGCAGCTATGACTAGGAAAGCCTTTTAATACATTCAGGTAGGGTGCCAACTGCACCCATTCCTGGACCATGAGTCCCTGCTCATTCATGCTCCTGTAAGCTCCTTTTTAGATTACTGTAATGTGCTCTACATGGGGCTTCCCTTGAAGAACATTTGGAAACTTCACTGGTGTAAAATGCAGCTGCACAGGTAATAAATGGTGTTGGCTATATAGCACATGTAACACCACTATTCTATGAGCTGCACTGGCTGCAGATGTATTTCCAGATGCAGTACAAGGTGGTTGTCACCTTTAAATCCATACATAGCTTGGGACTGGGTTACCCGAGGAACTGTCTTTTTCCAAGAGTTCTACCCATTCAATTGATCCAACAGATCTGGCATGCTGCAGATCCCATCAGCCAAAGCGTGCCAACTGGTGGGAATCAGAAGAAGGGCTTTTTCTGCTGTAGCCTCTGCCTTCTGGAATATTTTGCACTCAAGAGATTAGAATGGCACCAAACTTGTTGGCTTTTTGCAAAGCTTTGAAAATTGGCTATGAACCTGGGCCTGAGGCTAAGAATGGGTTAAGGACCTGTTGCTTGGCTTTACTGTTACCCAATTAATCATCATGACTGCTGTTTGTATTTTTTATTTTGTGAATGTTTTTATTGTTTTAAAACAATTGCAACAATAAAAACATTGTTAAACAATTATTTTAAAATAATTACATTCTTTTCATTATTTTATAATTGTATCTACCTAGAGTTAAGCAACTATAGGAATGAATGAATAAAATCACTTGCACTCTCTACTTTACCAGTAATAAAATATTTACCAAAATCAATGCATAGCCAGTCATCAGTCTCTTTTCCTTCTATCACAATATGAGGATCAGTATCATTCTTCATATGCTTGTACTGGAAGACAAATATAAGTAAAGATGTGGGTTACTTTCCTGTGAATATCTGTGCATGTATTAAAAACTAACAGAATTCATTTAAACTGTTGGGACTTCTGGTGAGATTGTGACACAGCAGACTGCACGAATGCAAATTGTATGTGATAAATTTATTTTATAAATATTGGATGGGAGGTTTTCTTAATTGAAGCACACAGCATCAGTATCAGCTGTGGTTTGACCACGATAAGCTATGTTTACTACAGAAGCGCTCTATGCTGATAACAGAATATAAAATAAAACTGGAACTCCAAATGTTTTATCTCACAAAGCTAATTTTAGGTCTCCCAACTATAATAGAGGCAGCCAGTTAATGAAGTTGAGAATACTTACTGCAGGTAGATGGAAGAATGTTTGAGAACATAAAGAGTAGCAGGGCTATTACTATTCTTTTATTACTTAAATACTTATCCTTACAAGAAGTGGCTATCTTGATTAGGATTAAGCAGAGACTGGAGATTACAAATAGGGGCCAAGATCACAAGTTGTTTTTTTTCCTCCAAGATCTTCATCTGACTCAATGGCTCAAGTACCCCAAATGAAGGCCCTATGATAGTCATCTCATGACTGGTCTTTAGGGCTTCAGTGCATGTTTACAGTAGTTGAAACTGGGGTAAACCGAGCCAGAAAATTTGCCCTTATGAATTAACAAATTCATGTATGGACAATAAATGACAGTCCTTCAGAGTGGGACTGGTCAATGTTGGTAGGTAGGGAGACTGAGGATCTAAATGACTATCCAGCTCCAAGCTTAACAACTGAAAATTCTAATGAATCATGATAATTAGGTTTGCTAACATTAATCAACGTATTTAGCAAACAAAAACAGGATCTAAATAGACTAGCTACATTTGGGCTCAGGACATCGCCACAATGAGATCCTTTTTAGTAGAATATAAAGACCTTCTACAAACATTTAAACTGTTCAATTTATCCTACTTTTATATCTTGTTATTCAGAAATAGGTGCTATTGATTCACTAAATATTCTAATCCAGTGAGCATAAGATTACTGTGTAAAGTCCAACTTCTTTAACAAGTGTCACAGCCAAGCAGGATGTGCTAAGATTTTCTTTTTTCTTTTACTACCTTCAAGTCAGTACTGACTCCTAGCAACTGACTGGACAAGTCCTTAGAGTTCCTTCATGGCAATGTATTGGAAATGGTTTGTCACTCCCTCCTTCCCAGGGCTGAGAATGTGTAACTGACCTAAGGTCAGAGGTGGCTTTATGCCTAAAAGAAAACTACAACTCAGTCTCCCAGTTTCTAGCCTGGGCCTTAACCACTGCATTAAACTGACTCTAGAATGTTTACCTCCATATTTTAAACTATTGTCGTCTATCTCCCTGAAAGGGTGCATTTCAGTTGCAATGTATTATGAAAAGGTTGATTGAATGCTGGCCATAATTTTCTAGTCCTAGACAAAGCCCCTGATTCAAATCAATGGGATTTCTTAATCATGAATACCCAAAGGTTCACTAATAACAATGTTTCTAAATTTGGTTTAATCTGGCTATATTAGCAAAATATTTAAACTTGTCTTTTAATTAAATATCTTCATGCACTGCTATTTTCAACATGTGGAATGCATTACAATTCTCACTATATTTCTGCATTTCTTAAGACTTGCTGATCTTGATATTAGTTATACAGGTGAAATATGTTACCAATAAATATAAAGTATCTTTTAAAATTCAGCAAATAAGAATCACCACCACATAACAACATACATTAATGTTACATTACGAAGATATCTTAATTCAGGCATGTCCAACTTTTGGCTCACTTGGGCCACACTGGCTGAAGAGGAATTAATTGTCTTGGGCCACACATAAAAGATATATAATTAATTTATATAAATATCAAACTTTCTTTGGGAGGGTTCTTGTGGGGTTGCATTACTAGTTGTCAAGGGCTGCATGCAGCTCATGACTTAGTCACACACCTCTCTTAAATCATGAGGCAAAGTATACATTGGCTTGTTCCACAAAAAAGACCCTGCTGTTCTAGAAATGCAGTAAAAAATCAGAACAGTTTCTATAAATATGAAACTTATATATGCTGGAAAATAAATCTGCATTATGCTTAATATTTATAAACATTCACATAACAGGTTTTATTTCCCAAACAGTCAAAGCTAATCCTTCTTTAGTTGCAGTTTAGAAATACTAACTGCTTTGATATAGTCAGCACTTATATTGCAGTATCTACTCCTCTCCATCTCTTAACTGGCCATCCAATTGTAACTTGTAAAAATTCTTCCATATCTGTAAAAGAAAAGAAAAAAGCCATACCGTTTTTATCAAATATTGTGCCATGGCATGAAGATGTCTTGCAGAAGATCCACTGCAAATTATAAAATAATTGCTGTACTTTATTTCTGGAGGCAAATTGATAACACAAATATCTTTGGCATTTTCTTGTCTTATAAGGGATACCATATCATCAATGCTGAACACAGAAGAAACCGGATCTGAAAGAGACAATGCTTATATGATTAAAATGTAAATTATTCAGAAAAGTAAGAGGTGAAAGATCTTGAACTGGAACAAATGAACAGGTAGAAGAAACAGTTATTGACGCCTGTCTCTCCACAGTAGCCTTTGTTAACCTAGAATGAACACCCAATTTTCTAAAAGTCTTAAGGGGAGGCATGTAAAATCATAATTTCTTGTCATACAGTATTGGCAGGAGTTGAATCTATGTAAGATAAGATTCCTACATTTCCACCCCTCCTGTTTCCACTTAATGATTGGCAGCATCATTATCTGTGTTGTTATTACCCATTGTCCTTGCCCTTTGCAAGCCATCTTTCCCAACCAGGTACACATAAAGTATTCTCTGGGTTTATAATCGGTCGGTTTACCTAGAAGTCAAGAATTTAGTCTGCAAAACCACCATCACCACCGTGCAAAATCGCCATATTCCCAAAGGCGTGAGAAGAAAATAAATACACCGCTTGCCAAATCGTCAACCAGCTGCATCTACCGGAGGCTACTAAAGCCTTGCCACTAAATGGGACGCAAGGTCGACTTGGCTGCGACAGTTCTTCACTGACGGACTCCCAGCTCCATCGATACCTGAACTGATGCTCGATTCCTGCCCATCTCTATCCACTTCTTGCAAGTTTTGAAGCTCCGCTCCGGCGCCGCCTTCTCTATCCCACAGCTCAGATTTCTCTACGGTGCTAAACGTTCGTAATCCTACCCGGGACATCCACGAGGGAAAGAAGGAAGCTGCTAAGGCCTCTCGGGTCACTGCATCAACCCATCCTTGGACACCTTTGGGGCTTCCAGTCGCAGCAACGCTTCCCAGAGGCTTCAGAGTCTGCAACAGTCGCAGGCAGAGACTGCCCCGCCACATGGCACCTGGCGATTCCCCGGGGAAAATCCCGAGGGGGCAACGGAATGTTCGAACATCAACGTTCCAAAACCCTAACCAGGAAACTCCCTCCTCTCACTGATTGGAGGGTATACATTCAATAGCTTTTAGGGATTGGGTGCATTTCTCACGTGACAGGCAGGACTGCTGGCGCAGGCGCTGTTTTGGTAAGTAACGCCGTCCTGGAAACGGGTTTAGGAGTACGTATTTTATTAAATGCAGGACTATCTGGGCTTCACAAAGCCCAGAACAATCTCTTTACTGCCATCTAATGGTTGGCTCTGTATTTGCACTCGATACGTTCAAACCTTCGTTTTATCTCTACGAAGTGGCGAATTTGTTCGTGGGAGCCAGCTTTTATGTTCATCAGCTGCTTCCGAGTGTTACACAACTCTAGAATTTTTAAATTAGTCGTTTGGAATTCTGTAGGATAGGAGATGTCTTCACATTTTCAATACCGATCTCTGTTAATCCATACAAATAAGGATTGCACATTGGCACTTGTGTAGCATTTATCTAGGCTTAGGTTCACTGATTTGCAAGAATTGTGTTTATTTACAAATCTACAAAATAAATGTAGCAAGATCTGCACCCCAAGCTATTTATTCAGAACTCCGGACCAGTAGTGAGTGCTGGCTAACTCCTTTGACCCCAAAGGGTGGGGTGTTAAAGTCTGGGATTGTCTTTTGGGGTGGGCAGGACCAAATCTTGCATGCTCATTCACTTAGGTACACACATGTGGAGAAATAGCACAATCATTATCAGTAGGCAGACTTAATACATGTGCATCATTCTCCACATGTAACTAATGTCCGCCAAAGGAAAAATTCATGGTGCTTCAACTCCATCCAAGTTGTGGAGTTCTATATTACTCATAAAATGTCCACTTCAAATACAAGGTCACATGAGCCTCATCCTAAATATAGCTGAAAATCAAAATAAAATATATCTTGTTTCCTGAATCAAAATTTGGACCCTAAAGCTTATTGAAATTTATTGCTTATTGCTTATTGAAACATCCATATTATCTACAGGAGACAGATCAACAGTATGAGTGCCATTTTTCATGCCAAACAAATAATTTACAGGTAGTTCTCGATTTAACAACCACAATCAAGGCCAACAATTTTGCTGCTAAGTGAGTTTTGCCCCGTTTTACATTTCTTGCAACATTTGAATCACTTCACTTGAATTGAATCACTTTGGCTGTTAAATTAGTAACACTTAAGTTACTTAACAGTTAAATGAATCTGGCTTCCCCATTGACTTTGTTTGTCAGAAGGTTGCAAAGGGGATCACATGATCTCAGGACTCTGCAACCATCATACATATGAGTCAGTTTGCAAGCATCTGAATTTTGATTACATGGCCATGCCTGCAACGATCATAATTGTGAAAATGGTCATAAGTTACTTTTTTTTCAGTGCCATTGTAATTTTGAATAGTCACTAAATGAAGTGTTATACGTTGAGGACTACTTGTATCAGGCTTTCTAATACTTCTACTATAAATCTGAATAACAAGTGTTCTTTGGTACTAAGATTCAACTGAGTAAAAATGCTTTCCTTTGAGCATTTGTTTGATGAGATCTGTGAACCCAATCGCTGAGTTTTGTAAATGTCTTAACTTGATTTTCAAGCCAGATCATAAAATAGTGCAGGACAACATCATACTAAGATAATACTGTATCTGCTGTGGAAAGTGTTGGGGGGGGAGGAGTGTCTTGCATAACCACAAATGGATTGATAGTATGGAAGTATTTAAACAATTTCAGTATTAATAGACGTTTTAGCATGAAGCTTTTGAGTAAAGGTTTAACCTGTATCAGAAAACATTTAGCAGCATTGCAAGTAGGCTTTGTAATCAATCATGTTTTTAATTCCTCATTGCCTGAAAATATGTACATTCTATTTTCGTTGTTTTTCAGGTCTTTCTGTGAAGTATTACTGAACCTGTGTTTGTGTTATTTGACCTGCGTTTTCAAACCTATAATAATTTTTTGGAGACTGAAGATATCCTCGTTTAATAAAGAAAACAGATTTCAACTTGTACCTCAAGGGCCAAGTGACAAGGGAGAGAAAATGTGTAAATCAAAATCAGGATAAAAATAAATTCACAAGTTCCCTATTAAAGTCTTTTCTCCCACAATTGTGAGCGTCTGAGCCCACCTAATCTTTCATAATAGTTCTAAAAAGATACATATTTAGAGACAAAGCTATTGGTAGACATAGCTACTTTCTCCTCCTCTTAGTATACAAGAAATTTCCTTCTTCTAATGCACTAGAGCAGCGGTTCTCAACCTGTGGGTCGGGACCCCTTTGGGGGTTGAACGTCCCTTTCATAGGGGTCGCCTAAGACCATCAGAAAACACATATTTCCATATTTCCTGTGTCTTAGGAACAGAGACACCGCTCCTCTATCCGTCTCCAGGTGAGTTTAATAGGTCCTATTTCCAAGTAGGCGCTGTAGACTCTGATCTTCATTAGATGCGGGCCATTGCGCTTATGAGAAAGATCGAGGAAACACCTGCCTTTCAGGTGTTTACATTACGATTCATAATAGTAGCAAAATTACAGTTACGAAGTAGCAACAAAAATAATTTTATGGTTGGGGGGTCACCACAATATGAGGAACTGTATTAAAGGGTCGCGGCATTAGGAAGGTTGAGAACCACTGCACTAGCTTGCAAATAGTGAAATAGTGAAAATAGAACCAAAAATTATACATCTTTATATTGTTCTTCAAGCTGTGATTAAACTGTATATTAGTTAAACAGTAAGGAATATCCAAAGCATCCAGCTAATGGCTATCCTAATACAGTAGTCCTTGACTACAATTAAACCCAATATTTCTGTTGCTAAGTTAGACAGTTGTTGTTGTTAAATGAGTTTTGCCTCATTTTATAACCTTTTTTGCCACAGTTATTGACTCACTGCAGTTGTTAAATTAATAACATGGTTGTTAAGTGAATCTGACTTTGCCATTGATTTTGCTTGTCAGATGGTTGCAAAATGACTATAACTATAAATATGAGAATTGACAAGCATCTGAATTTTGATCAATTGACCATAATGATGCTACAATGGTCATAAGCATGAAACAAGGTCATGCCACTTTTTTCAGTGTAACTTTGAGCAGTCACTAAACGACCTGTTGTAAGTTGAGCATTACGGTAATTTTCAAACTAATTTTAAAACTTGTTAACTTGAAGCTGACTGAGTATACAAGATGAAGGAAAATTGGATTGAAGCATGATCCTAGCATGCTGGCACAGAAATAATTTCCTCTAAATTCAGTAGAATTCACTGCAAGCTTAAATTGCTTAGTAAAAGAAAAACACTCAACCAAGCAGACATTTATTGAACCTCAGGAGTAAATAATTTTATTTATTCATTTATTTATGCTTTTCAGGCAGTATTGACTCCCAGTGACAAATCTCTGCAATAATCTAATAAACTGAATATAATACCCAATATAATGTACCCATTATAATGTATGTGTTGTATGTGTTTGGGTAGATATACGTTTTCTCTTGAAGAGCAGGAAACAGAGTTTCATTTTTAATGTGGGCTGGTGTGCTCACAGTAAAAAAATGAAAATAAAAGTTATCTTATAAATGGTTCATTAACTGATACATTATAGCATATCCAAGATAAGCAACTAAAATATTACATTATGTTCTGATATCTTATAATTTCAAGTGTATTGAACAATAGCTTTTATTTTGTATGTAATGTAAGTATGCCATCTTTCCTCCCTTTTTAAGAGCATTCCTACAGTGAATTGCAGTTCAATGTATAGCTTGAAATTTTATCATGCGATTTTAAAATGTTAACCTGAAGAATTAAACAATTCCCAGCTTGCTTTTCAGCAGAGGGTCTCTCTCATTGCCTCTTGGGAAAAGAACAGCCTTGACATTATTGAAGTAAACACTTAGTCCTTCGCTGGATTTCCCTTGACCTGATTTTCTTTCAATAGGTTTATATTCTTTATATCTCCTGAAAAGAATGTGAATATCAAGTTATTAAAAGCTTTTCCTGTTGTATGAGCAAAACACAATAATTCCTGGTTGCATTATTCTTTTCTGGAAATTGTTATTGCACATATATATTTGTGACGGGTGGGTTCTACTTACCTGCCCTACCGGTTCTAAAGGTGCATGCGCTTTGCGCGTAGTCGGGGCACACAGAGCGTGCATCCGGCGCACGCGTGCCGAACAGGCATTCCTGTGCATGCGCAGAAGCTTTTTTTGGCCAAAAAGGTCAAAAAAGGTTTTCTGCGCATGCGTGCTTCACGCGCTTCACGCGCTTCACGCGCTTCACGTGCTCTGCGCCCAGGCCGGTAAGTACGGGTGCGCGGGGGAAGCATAGTCCAGGACACGTAGAACCGGTTCAGTGACATCACAGCATCACTGCTACCGGATCGCGTGAACTGGACCGAACCGGTGGCAACCCACCACTGATACGCAGACATACACATATAAAGTCATCCAGCCTGACTGTGCAGGACTAGAACTTCTGATTACCTGACTTATTAAAAAAATAAATTTCCATTGACCAATTAATTATTACACATTTTTTCCCATTTATACTAGTTGTTTCTGAGTTCATGCCAAAATTCTGATTTACAGTTAGAACATACCATACATCCCATTAGAAAAGAAACATTTAGTTCTATTTTTGTTCTGTTTTGTGGATTTTTTAAATTAAGAAGATCCAGACAAATATCTGTTTTTATTCATAACATTGTGTAACACAGAAAACTTGCCTTCATATTTCCTCCAATTGCATATTGTTTTAACTGTAACTTTCCAGAGAATTTTTTTTTAAATTCATGATTCTTTTGGAGCCATTTTATGTAAAATAATATACTCTGATGAGGTTGAGAGCTATGTTAGTGGCAATATATTTTATCAGAATGCTCACCCAAACTAAACAGGACTTAGCAGAGGAGCCAGACTTTGTATTTCCATTACTCATTTAATACGGTAAGAAAACAGAAAAAATCCTTTACCAGATTGGTCATTATTCCTGGGCATCTGTTGACAACTGGGCAAAGGATCTCAGGAGCTATTGCTGGGCAACCAGGCCTAGTCCTCAGTGGTGGGATTCAAATTTTTTTACTACTGGTTCCATGGGCATGGCTTGGTGGGCATGGCATAGCTTGGTGGGCATGGCTTGGTGGGCATGGCAGGGGAAGGATACTGTAAAATCTCCATTCCCACCCCACTC
>JANHFM010008356.1:28056-38993 GCA_032468115.1 Grayia smithii
TGGAAGCAGGCATGTACAAGGAATGAAGGAATTTGCTGAGCACTTGAGTTGTGCTCGAAACTGTAAGCCGCCCTGAGACTCCAGAGAAGAGCGGGATATAAATAGAACTTAAAAAAAAAAAAGAAGGAAGCCTGGTTCTTTTATAAAATTAGTTGGCAGGAAGGCAGGGAAAAAAGGGATTATTTTTTTCCAGAGACCTAGGCAGGAAAGCTGAATAAGACCTCAGGCATCTACCCCCTGGCTGAAGGTGAGGCAACACTTCACATTTGAGAAACTGGAAGTCTAGTCCAATTTCTAAACCTCTGGAGTAACATTTATATGGAGGGAATGTGATGTTCAAGCCTTCATCTGCTAGTAAACCTTTGCCTAAGAGCCCAGAGAGGCCTATCTTATCTGATTGTCCTTTGTAATAGCTCAGAATGAAAACTCAGACAAGCATTTATCTGCCTTGAATACAACTTGTACAGATTTGCAGCAGATAAAAACTTGGTAGATTTCATAGAGAATTCTGATTACTTATTATATTTCTATGCCACTAGTTATTTTTCTATATAATTCTCCAAATGCCTTTAAGTAAGATAAATGCTGAAAAGATAACCTAAAATTTTGCCTACAATTTTAAATGTGTTTATAAAGGCTGTTAATTAAACCCAGTTATCTGAACAGCAATAGTTACAGTAAAAACTCAATACCTCTTAGCACTGAAGCTTTCCTTTGTTAGTCCCAAGTCTTATTAAGTTGACTTAATGCCCCAAATTATTACGGGCTTGAAAATCAGGACCAAAAATATGAAAACATTAAAAAAAAAACCTTTCCAGTTGTACTCACCATTGCAGTTTTAGTAGAGGGAGTTGCATTCTTCAATTCATGCAATCTACCTTTCCACTGAATAACTAGTTGCTGGACTGAATCAACCTAAAAAGAGGAAAATAGGTTATTCACTACTGCTTCACATTTGAAATAATTTTCTAAAAAGTGGTTCAGCCTTCTACATTAAACAATATAGACACTTACATAAACTTGTGTGTTATTGTTTGCTTTACAGTTATAATACACAAGACGCAACTCTTCTGGCAGAAAGTCAGAGAAACCTGTAAGGATAACAATCAAAGACCAGAAAGGGAAATATTTTATCCCCATAATGCAAGGCTAATAACTATACATAGAGATACAATTTGTGGTTAAGAAAGATTCATTGGCAAAATAATTCACTAGCAAATAAAAATACATTCGTTTTGTCTCTTAAGCCCTTGTAAAACCAAGTCAAACATTTTGCTCCATTTTCCAGCAATTGATCCCAATGCCATTCACAACACTTGCTGCCTTCTGGTGTTGATTTTCTTTTCCCTCTAAAAAGTGTGATCAATCAATTGCAAACTCTGGATCTGAGATATCTACTTGAGTTTTGGATATCACAAATATAGTTGTCTCCTAAATCTGATCCTGTATTAGAATAAAGGTGCCTTGTCTAAATTATTTTGGCCTGATTTTTAAATACATTTTATAGTGACAGATCTCTATAGTCACAGACAACAGTAATTTAAAGGAAAATAAATTATTGACCGCATATGCGTTCCATTTGTCCCGTGAATAGCTCCCAAGGTATCTAGCCTCCAATGGAGAATAAGAGTCTGGCCACACAGTGTGTGTTTGTGTGGGCACTGTCCAGAAAGAGAGGCATTTGCAGAGGAGAATTAGGAGATATGGGGATGTAGATCTTTTAGATTTAAAATATTCTCCATTGCAAATAGAACTGTTCTGTCCCAAATACATTTAAGGCCTTTTAAAAGTTAGTCAAGGAACTTTGCTTGGCAGAGTCCAGGAGAAGACCCTTTTCTGCTGTGGCTCTTGCCATCTGGAACATTATACTCTTTGAAGTGAGATCCACCTCACATTCTCTCAGCCTTCCAACAAGGCCTTAGAATCTGGCTGGTTAGCCTGGGGCCTGGTTGTGGCTGTTCCTTTCTGAAAGTGGTTTTCAGATTAAATAGAATTTAATCCACCTCCACCCCATTGTATATTCCGGCCATCTTAGCTAAATTCTTAATTTAATGTTATACTTACTGTTTTAATATTTTATAATACTGTTTTAATATATTATAGGTCACCCAGAGTTGCCTTATTGCAAGATGGGCAGCAAATAAATTTAATAAATAAAAATAAGCCTAAATATCCCATTTAATCCATAGTGCCTTAGTTACACAGATATGTGCAATGTCTCATCCAATGAGACCTGACAATAGAGTAATTTGTACCTGAAATATTAGGTTTCTCTTTCATTGGTGAATAGGAAGAAAACATCCATTGTCCAGAAGATTCCCAAATCTCCATGTCTTTCATTATTATTTCACTGAATAAATGATAATGGAAAGTTGTAACCCATACTAAACTGATGTAAAATCAAACCAAGCTAATCTTAAGGTTTCACTATTTTTAAACATGGAGACAAATCAACTTAATGAGCATAGTAAAAAGCATAGTTAATTTTATGGAAGACTTAACCACAATCCTTTTTCTTGCCCAATGCAAACAATAGGACCTGATCTAAAATTAGTTAAACAAATGACAGAGTAAGTTGTGATGGGAGTGCTGCTTCACTATCAAGAAACCCTACCAGTAGGATAATGCCTTTGTCCCAAGGGTCTCTAGGTATACCTATAAAATGTATACAAGTCAGTTTGCATATTCTGCATGCAATTATAATACTCAGTTCAATGAACTGTATAAACAACCATGGCAAAGAACTGAAGACATTGAGTTTAGGATTGTTGTTTTTAATTGCACATTTAAATATCATAGTAATTAAAGGAAAAATGTCACTTACTGAAGTTTCTCTTCTTCAGGTGCAGTTTCGTTATTCACATGTTCACTTGAATCTAACGCAGCAAATCTATTCTGAGAAAAATTTGAGGATCTGGAATCTTTATTGCTTTTCCACTTAGATGATTTTGAGTAATTAAATGCCTGCAAGCTAACAGAATAATGTTGTTGTCCACCTCGTGCTCCTCTTCTGCTGGGGCCTGAATGAAAGAGAGTGCAATGTTTCAAACATTTATCTTCTTTGAAGTAAAAAATAATTTAATCTATATTACAGAATTAAGTAAAAGAAATGGGCCTAGAAATACTATTTGACAGAGTACAAATCCAAAATCTATAGAAAATAATTCAAGTGTAGATTCCTAGACAACAGCATCCATAATATTACAAGCTTTGTATTCTTTATCATACTTATTTTACATTGTAAATTAAGATATTTCTATCCCACCCGATTACTTCACAACTGCGATCACCTTTATTCCTGTAATGTGACCCTACTGGTGAGTGTATCCCTTTAAGGAGGTCTAACAGCCTCCTAAACTGTTCTGTCCTTGCCTCTTTTGCATTCCAGCCTATCTGACCTTCTGCTTTATGTTAATTTGGTGTAGATAAGAGGTCTAGTTTCTGCAGCCAGGATGCATGTCAATTCCTGCAGACTCTGAGCCCTGTGAGAGGCAAACTCCAGTCATTCTCTTTTTACAATCCCCTTTTAGCCAAATCTTTTTTTGTGGAGTATTTATTGAACTCCATTAGTTTAAGTCACATCTACAGGTATGGTTGGATATCTCAACTTTTGGGTATTACAATTATACAATTGTATACAAATTGTATACAATTTGTTGTATGCTCATACAAGTATACCTTTGTCATGGGCTCTTTTATATTTATATGTGTATATATATATGTATACATACATACATACATATATATATATATATATATATACATATATATATACACACACACACACACACACACAGACACACAGACAGATAGAGAGAGGCAGAGACAAAGAGAAGAAATACCACATAAAATAAGGTGCTTTGATAATTCAATCTAGATGTCTCCAATGATACAAATCACTCCATCAATCTCAGATTAAGTTAGTATGAACTGCTGTCTTTGAGTATCTTTAACCTAAAGAAAATAATATTTTACCATCTGGTTATAATCATATGAGAATGAACAACAGAAGCCACCACCAAGTATTTCTTATAAAAACTGAAAAAGTTAGCCTATCTGGACACCAAGTGAATATAAAGAATAAACAATCAAATACCCATTTGGTTCATTGAAGGCTATAAATCAGTCCCAAATTCCATCCTGAGTTTTATTATTATGAACTGTAACCTTTTTGATATTCAAGTACTTCCAAGCTTATACATGATCTATTCTACAGTTAAATTCCTCACACATGTTAATTACTGAATAACAGGATGCTTTCTAACTGTAGTTTTGATTCTTGTTGTTTTTTGCTTTTTTTTTTTTTGCTATTTGTATTTTAAGTAATGTCAACACTCTTTCTGACAACCTCTGTCCTTACACCTGATGAATATTTGGACAAAGATATTTATTTTGAATATATAGTGCAACAAGAATATCCTAGAGCAATATTAGAATGTTCCAGATGTTTCTAGAATTGGCAATCTACTTTACAGGCCTCATCTTAAACGAGTCTTCCACTATATCCCACTGAGTAATATAAAATATACACAATTTGGCATTTGGCATTGCCATTATTAGTGTATCTAATTCCATCTGCAAAAACTACAGGATAACAATCTATCTGTACTATAGAAGTACAGTGGATAATGTAGCTTTGGCACAGTTCAAGTATGGAAAAATAGTACTCAGCCAATTTTTATTTCACAAACCAGAAAAAAATGTTTTTATGTTTGTATGCATCCAGATAAACACAGAGATTATGCTCAGGCTAATTTAAAAATTCTAGTAAGAGCTTTGTTCAATAATGTATATCAGTTGCTTCCGTCCTAATTAATATCTACTGAAAGCATATACTATACTATTTTTTCATGCATCTCTTTTTGGCCATCTTTTAAAGAGAATATCTGGAGTTGACTATTTTATACACATGTAAAAGGAACATAACATTACTAAACCCTTTGTTACTGGATTAAACTAGAAACACCTAACTAAATCCTCTCATATACCAGCTTAATCTTTTGTGCTATGAAACCTGAGCTGGCCATACCATCCTTTATTATCCTTTCCACATATGACAATCCTCTATTTAGATGCATATATTTTTCAAATGCCTTTGTTGTGCCAGTAAAAGACAAATCAACCAAAACAATTCTTAGGAAACTTCCCATTCTCTTCTGTTTTGCACCGAATAAATGTGTAGGAAGCTTACTTTCAAGAAAGTATACATGTTACCTAGAAATTGTATTTTCACACCATCTCAAAACTAACATGTTTGTGATCTGGAAAGCACAAGTTTCCCATATTAAATACATACTGAAATAAATATATCTGAACTTTGATTAGCCAGGGCGTCTAACAGTCTGTTCTACTAATAGATTGATGATACCATAGAATTTAGGGTAAATTGTGATTACTGTTGTCATTGAACACTGGGAAAAAAAGTAGGGCATAAATATTCCTTCATTTGGAGTGAAATTTGTTAAGGTAAAATACCTAACTAATATGTTTGTTCAGCTAAAGGGTTAAAGTTGTAAACCACATGTGACTTACCTTTTGTGTTAAGCTCCTCCTACTCTGTATAAGAACCTGTGCCAAGGTTCATCCCATGCTTTTTGAATGTACCTGCAAGACAAGCAGAGCATCATTAATGCCATGCTAACCTTTACAAAATAAATATCCTTTTTAATACATCGTGTGTAGAAGTTATTGGGCCTAGTCCTAGACCTTAACAAAAACTTCCAGTGTTGGAGCATTCACAACTTCTGGTAGAGGACAGGAAGGCCTGGAGGAACGTTGTCCATGGGGTCGCGATGGGTTGGACATGACTTCGCAGCTAACAACACCGTTAGCCAGCGGTGGGTTTCAAAATTTTTTACTACCAGTTCTGTGGGTGTGGCTTGGTGGACATGGCATGGCTTGGTGGGTGTGGCTTCTGTAAAATCTCCATTCCCTCCCCATTCCAGAGGAAGGTTACTGCAAAATCCCCATTTCCTCCCGATCAGCTGGGACTCGGGAGGCAGAGAATAGATGGGAGCAGGGCCAGTCAGAGGTGGTATTTGCCGGTTCTCTGAACTACTCAAAATTTCCGCTACCAGTTCTCTAGAACTGGTCAGAACCTGCTGAATACCACCTCTGGTTAAGAATCTTTTGAATGTTCAGGCTGCTTGCTGATGCTTCCAGAATAAGTTCTTGTCAGAGTGCTTTAAAAAAAAATAGCCTCATAACTAAGTAACCTGTCCAATCGTCAGAACTGAATAGCATTTGTCTCTGGGTTTATGGCAGGTGGTTATAGTAACAGACATGCCATATATTAGGCACATCAGACTCCGTATCCTTAAACAAGAGCTAGGTAAGAGGACAGGATTAACCAAGTTTCTGATCTGTGTTCATTTTGTTGGCAAAGAAGGTGTCACCCTCCAGCGCTGCTCAACTTAAGTTTCCAACATCCTCCGTCGTTGATCATGCAAACTAGAGTTATAACAATGATAGTTAAGCAACAGCTGGAGGGTTACAGTTGCCTCACTTCTTACGATGTACATAGAACTTTTAAAGTTGTCTAATTTTGAGCGAAATGGTTAGGCTAGGTAGCCCAGTCTCTTTCAGACTTAAGGTCTCTTTTGGCCTTGAGAAGGATGAATGAAGGGAGCACATTGTAAACTCTGATTTGATCAGGACAAGGGAAAAAGAAGTAGGATTTTAATTTAATTGAATATGGTTAATGTGATGATTCCTCATATTTTAAATAATTTCCCCTTTCTGTCATATTAACGATCACAATTGGTGTAGAGATCTTATCCAAGTTTGGAGGACACTTTAGATTATATACTGTTGGATTGAACTACTGTAGGCCGTTGTGGTTGGCTGCTGGTGTCCAATTTTTCAGAATAGGGATCCTTTCTAGCTCTGCCTAGAGAGGCTGAAGATTAAATGGAGGCCCACCTGCTCTAATACTCAGCTACGGCCCATCTCTAATAAGTATCTAATAGTGATCTGTTCTTAAGAAATCAATTCTATATACAGACCATGAGGGAGGTTGTATCCTGTCATTACCCTACATATCCCTTTAATATCATAGGGAAGATTGGGAATGAAAGATTGGATAGAAAACATGATTGAGGGATTTTATTGTAATTGAGGCTGGAGGTTAAGGAAATAAGCCAAAGGTTTTATAAAAGCTGTGAATATTAAGAAGGATTGCAAAAGACTGAACAGGTAGTATGTGTGATGGAAATGAATTTTAACCTTAAGTATTGCAGCACCAAGGGACAGTTGATAGAATGGTTTGAGAGTAGACAACCAGGAATCTGAGGCTACAGGCTAGAGATGACATTGATGAGTACAATGAGAAATAAACCAAAAGTGAATCCAGATCTGGAATTTGGGGTGGGTGGAGTAACAAAGGAATGGTATGTTCAGAGACACTTTGTACTGTGAGATGGGCGCCAAATAAATTTGATAATAATTTGATAATAATGTTGATTCATTCTGCTTGCTAATGCTTCTCTTGCAATAAGTTACCTCTTCCCAAAACTGTTTTGCCATAATCATTGGTTATCAGGATTTTAAATGTGCATGGCAAGGTGTGGCGATGGGATTCCAGTTGCTATTAAGATAATATTGCATTTTTGCTTTTAATTCTGTCTTGGAGTCAGAATTTAATAATAATAATATAATTTCTATGCCACCCTTCTCCCGAAGGACTTGGGGCGGCTCACAGTAAAAACATAGTTAATATAAAAAACATATAGAAACATATATAATACAAACATATACAATGTAAACAAAGACATAAAACATTGAGACATTAAACGCTAAAACATTAAAAGAATGAAAAAGGGGCAATAATAAAAATTAAAATTCAGCAATTTAAACATAATATTAAAATAATTTTAAAATGGTCAGCCATAGCCTGCTTGATGAAAAAGACACGTCTTCAGGTTGCGGCAGAAGGAGCGAAGTTCTGGGGCGGTCCGAAGTTCCACGGGTAGATCATTCCACAGGGTCGGGGCTCCCACAGAGAAAGCTCTCTCCCTGGGCACCGCCAGCTGACATTGTCTGGCTGAGGGCACCCTAAGAAGGCCAACTCTATGAGAGCGAACCAGGCGCTCTCATTTTATATTCATTATGTTCAATGAACATAAAATGAGATATATAAATATGAAAATAATTCTTTTCTGTGGTTTTGACAGTGCTATAGTATGCTTTTTTTAAAAAAAAAAAGGGATAGCTGACTGAATCGGGTGTCTTTTTATGAATTCCGAGACCACTTTTGTTGCTTTTGTAAATTACCTTTATCTTTTCCCACCTATATCACCCATTCTCTCCAGCAGGCCATCTCTGCAATTGGATTGGAACAATGGAAGTTGAGTTGGAAAATGGCACTTATAGAATATTCTTTTTTTTTTCCAGTTTGTAGAAGGGTTTGTGGGCCATGCCATGGACTTCTGACACTGACCTCTTATTTAGATTAGTCATGAGACAAGAAGATATTAAAATATAGCCATAGGTTTCATAAAAGTTTTGCAATCAACGTCAATTGATTCATTACTACCTGGAAATCTTAATATTAAAGGTGACACAAGTAAAGTAATGCTAAAAATTGCATCTGCTACTTTCTTTTACAGGAAAAGAAAATCAGAGTATCTCTGCCTTTAACAAGAGGACCAAGTGCCTTTATACCAGAGAAGGATGTAAGTTGTTTTTCTTTTTCCTTTCCTTGAAGAAATGAACATGAAGCAGCAAAGCAGTGCAAGGAGATTATGGACCTATTGAATAATTTCCACCATGGCCATTTCAATTTCCGGAATGTCCCAACAGTTTAAAATCCCAAACTTTGAATCAAGCTATTGAGGCTTAGTCTGATGTACAGGAAATTCAAAACCTTAATCTTTGATAGCAAAACTTACTAAAAATTCTATTATTTCTTTTTTCCTCTTGTGAATTAAAATCATTATTTTGAACCTGGATATATATGTATTGGATTTTAAATGATTTGAATGCTTTTGGTTGTTAAGAATGTATCAGCTAGAGTGGACTGCATGTTATTAATATTTATGGCACATTAAATTTTGCATTTTAATAATATTCTAAGCTTCTTTAGCTTTTTGAGGGAAAAAAAATGAATCAAGGAGGAGGAATATTAGGATAGATTTGAAAATAATACGAATCTGGTGCTGAGTAGGGATAGATCTTTGTTTGTGCCTGTTGTGCAGGAATGTCCCCAAATTGTGCAATACAAGAATATGACACTGTGAAAATTAAGGGTTGGTTGGTGGTGGGGGAGTTGTTAAGGAAGAATTAGGATAAAACTGCAGCTAAATAGTCAGAATATGGGGAGATAATACACAGAGAAGAACTTTCTTAGTGATGGCTTAACAATGGTAGAATGGCTGGGAAAAACTTGTTTGGCCATTTCACTAGTGGATTTGGGAAATTCTAACTACAAGTCGTCTTCAACTTATGACCAGAATTGAGCCCAACGTTTCTGTTGTTAAGTGAGACCTTTGTTAAGTGAAGTTTATCCCATTTTACGACCTTTCTTGCCTCAGTTGTTAAATAAATCACTGCAGTTGATAAGTTAGTAACCCGGTTGTTAAGTGAATCTGGTTTCCCCATTGACTTTGCTCATCAGCAGGTCACAAAAGGTGATCACATCATCTTGGGACAAAACAATGGTCATAAATATGAACCAGTTGCTAAGCATCTGAATTTTCATCACGTAACCTTGGGGATGCCGGAAAAGTCGTAACTGAAAAACGGTCATAAGTCACTTTGTTCAGTGCCATTGTAACTTTGAACAGTCACTAAATGAACTTCTGTAAGCCGAGGACTATCTTTATAAGCCATAATATAGTTGTTTTACTTACAACAGCCTAGACCAATCCTAAAAAAAGAACCATAAGGACTTTGTCTTCTGTTTTTCAAATCCTGTCGTATTTTATTTTGCTGTATCTGGACTTAGAATATTGCTTCATTTTTGTTCTTTGCTCTGCCTATTTTTTTCTGGTATTGGTCAAAGAACAAAAAGAACAGATTGCTGACATCAGAACTGCCACCTCACACCTGTGTTCTGCAGTTGTTTCAGTATCAGTCTGCCATGAATCCTGGGAGAAAGAGGAGGGGGAGCACTTGGGGGGAAAGTGAAAGTTAAGAAAGCGAAGTTGCCTGCCCAAGAAGAATGCAGCTGCAAGCCAACCTACAATCCTAGTGGCCATTTCCAAAACCTCTTCTTCAAAATTGATAGGACAGTGGGGGATCAGCAATGGGAAGTGTCAAATAAGCAAGGAAAAGTTTTCACTTGGGGTTTTGGCATGTGAATTTCAGTTCTGGCTTTGCAGTATTGTAAGTCGCTTGACTCCTAGTACACTATACCTTTCTCACCGAACGGAGTTAAGGATCGTTTTTAATGAGAAGATCAAGATGAGGGAGGTCTGACATCAAGCCAGAACTGCATTACCAATCCATCCAGAGAAATTATCTACCATGGGGGTTGTGCAAACTATACCTTTCTCAGCCCGATCGTGTAAAGAATCATTTTTACTTAGAAGCCTAAGTTGGGGAAGGTCTGACATCCTATCTTCAAGACTGAGACTAGCTTTGTTCAACAGATTTTAGTTTAGCATTATGCTAAACCACGTAGAATAAACTACTGGGTTTCTTCAAATGGCCATCAGTGCAGCTGAAATTCTGTCATACTATGGCTGATACTCTATATGTTTTGTTATTTTTTATTATTTTAGTTCTCTCTTATTTGCGTGGGTATATGCATAATTCTGTATTAATTTATTTATTTTGTCATATTTATGGAGTGTATATTAGAGGTGGAGACCCTTTGAGAGCTGCATGCAATGAAATTTCATTTTAATGTACAGTAGTGGCCAAAATTGTGGAAACCTTTTGGGAAAAGTGTAATTTTGAGGTTTGATGGCTAATAGCACCACTTTTTTTTGGAGTTT
>JANHFM010008358.1:6552-17549 GCA_032468115.1 Grayia smithii
TTATGGTTTTTATTTATTTCGTCAAGCATGTATTAGATAACAGATATAAGTATAAACATGATTATGAATACATGAAATGGATATGAATAAAAAGGCTCTGATTTTGGGAGAAAGCAGTGAAGCCATATGAAAGAGAGCATGCTTTGAAGTACTAAGATCGCCAGGGAGCAGGATCTGCCTTTCAGATCCCATGGAAAGCCTGTAGAACAGGAACAAATTCAGCTTCTAAGCCTCTAGAGGTCTTTCCATTCTGTCATGCTGGAACTGGTCCCTGATGGGTGTCTGTGAATATGACAATACATAGATTGACTCTCATTATGCATGATTTTATTCCCCTTCCCCCCTGTGCTGCTACTTCGTTCTTAATCCGAGTTTACCATCAAAAACTTTTGCATGTAAGAGTTAAGCCACTTCTGCCTCTCCATCGCTGTTAACATCTTACTTTTCTCTCGGAAAGCTGCATCATCTGCTACTACAATACTCCGCTTCCTGCGCCACCCTGGCACCCAGCTACTTGTATCTACTGCCCTCTTTTGGTTCCCAGCAGGTACAGCTTCTTTTCTCACTAAACCCCAGAGGTGATTTTTTTTGTTCTGTCTTTCATCACGATTGTCATCATCTTGTGAAGCTGTAACATCCGAAGACATCCATTTGAGACTCCAGTCCTGCAGGGTGATGGATGGTCTATAGATGCCCCATGGAATAAGGTCAGCCTTGAAGTCAACGTTGCTCTTTAATCCAGGATACTGAGAGACTTCACGCTTCCCAAACTTCCTGGGGTACAAAAGACATATGAGGTGTTTTTTTAAGGGAGAAAGATTAAAAGATTGCTAAAATTCTTTTGTGAGAAAAATGTAGTTTGTGGTTTTTTTAGACTTTGTTCCAATGTATGTTTCTAAAAACTGCACATTGTAGAATAGAATTACACAATGACCTAGTTTACACAGTACAATGTACAGGTAGTCCTTGACTTACGACCACAATTGAGGCCAAATTTTCTGTTGTTAAGTGAGACATTTGTTAAGTGAGTTTTGCCAAATTTTACGACCTTTGTTGCCGTGGTTGTTAAGTGAATCTGACTTTCCCATTGACTTGCTTGACAGAAGCTTACAAAGGGAGATCACATGATCCCGGGATTCTGTAGCCATCATAAATATGAGTCAGTTGCAAACAATCTGAATTTTGATCACATGACAATAGGGATGCCGCATAAATGTGAAAAACACACATAAATCACTTTTTCAATGCCATTGTAACTTTGAACGGTCACTAAATGAACTGTTGTAAGTCGAGGACTATCTGTATTTTCTTTAGCTAATGGCTTAATGAGTGCTGTGAAACAAGTCAGTTGTGGCTTCTTGCACAGATAACCAAACTATGATTTGGTAAATGTGCAAATTCAATCAATATTGATTTATCTTTTTCTCTCTCAAATAAAGCAAAATAACTTCTTTTTACTAGAGAGTGAAATCACAAGGTAGCTCATAGAAATAATAGGTGGATAAATAATTTGACCACTAGGAAAAAAATTAATTGAAACCCATTTGGAAGTCACCTTCACCTCTTTTTAATTCTCAGGTGTCTTGAATATAACATTCAGTTCTGACTCTTCACAGGTAGTTTGAAATTCATCTGAAAGGCTTTTGAAACATGTGTTTAGATGTCAAGCTGTTTTGACTGAAATCCCAAAATATATTTTGGAAAATGTGTCTGGACAAAGTTAAAATTTAAAAAAACCAGGAATCAGGGAGTTACGAGAGAGGAATCCTGAATACTGGATGAATTCTGATCATAATGGAGACATGCAAACTTTGCTGCCAAGACAACAAGGGTTAAAACATTTTCTAAGTCACAACATCCAGATAACATTTGGAAACAGCTCAGACAGACACCTCCCTAACTCATTGGAATATAAAAAGTTGGAGGAGGTACACACACATCTGGTTTGCAAGATTCTGTTATTATAATCAATCTCAACAAAGTTAGTTTTAGCTTTCCTGTGGACTTGATTTCTTGATATTCTTCATTAGTGAAGCTGATATTTGAGAAAACCTTGGACAAAATCCAAAGCACTCCAGTGCCATCCTTACTGTGGATGATAAGGAAGATGACATTGATAGAGTTATAGAAGATTTATCACCCTGGGCCCATCAAGGTTCTCTTCCTTACTCTCTACATTTAATTTGCACACATCTATTTTTCCCCCACCATTTATGGTTACACAGTTTAGATTTTGCTGTAACTCAGCCTTTGCCTCCACCATCCTGCTTGTACAGTATCCATCATGAGCAACAGAACAAGGCTGTTCCTTCTCATTAATTCCAGTGAATATAAGCATCTTTCCATCTGCATATAGAAATTTCACTTCCACCTGGCATAACTTCCAGCTGGCGTAACCACTGATGGACCTGTCTCTCAAGTATTTGTTACATCTATATGACCCTCAGCATCTCGACGATAAGGAACATAGTGGCATCATCACGGAATCCCATCAATTAATAATACAATGACAGATGTTTCCTACTGCAAACAAACTGCATATATAAACATCCACCACTAGGTGGAAACACCACTCAGATCTCAAAGTCTCCCTGGAAAAGCCTAGTGTTAACAGCTTTGCAGAAGGCCAAGAGAGTCAGTCTCTGATGTGAGGTTGATGCTCCTCCAGAAAAGAAGGGAAGCAGACATCCCCATAGATGATGCTCTTTAAGGAATGGGATCTGGATGAAGCCCTCTCTTCCAAAACGTAATGAAAGGCAAGAAGCCCCTGGGAGCAGGTGGCCGTGTAGATGCTCAGATCTGAACGATGGACTTAAAAGTGACAACTGCCATTGTACTCAATAACCTGTATGGGTCTCAGTGGATAACTAGTGCCCATAACTATTTGGGTGCTGTATTTCAGACCATGTAAAACTTCCAAGTGATGTTCAAGGGTAGCTTCATGTGAGTGGATGGCAATAATCCAGATGGAAGATGACCAAGGCATGAGTGGTTATGAACAAAGCTCGCTGATCTGGAAATGCTAGAACTGTTCTTGATAGAACCACAATTGCCATCTGCTTGTCCAGGGATCCACAGTTTACAGATTAACTAGGAAGTGTGAACTAGTGTAGAGTTAAGGATGTCATATTTCTGGAATCAGACAGCCTTTACACCCAAAGCTTCTCTGTTTCTTTGGCAAAGAGCCTCAGCCTGTACCTCCCCATCTAGATCCTAAAACCTTCCAGATATCAAAATAAAATTTCAACCACATCTCCTGTTTATCCTGGTGTTGAGATATATATCTGGGTATCATGCTGCTGATAGCTGATTGGATGCTAGCAGATGATCTCCAGTAGCTTCATGTAGCTGATAAATAGGAGGGCTGAGAGTTTCAACCCTGTAGCATCTGTCTCTGTCTGCCTGCCTGCCTCTCTCTGTCTCTGTCTCTGTCTCTGTCTCTCTCTCTCTCTCTCTCTCTCTCACACACACACAATTGTGATTGCATACACACAGATTGACTGTTTGCATTCCTGCACAGAATGCTGCCTACCCCCAATAATTACATGTACAATAGTCCAGAAGGACATTCATCAAAGATATGAAAGCCAATGAGAATCCAAAGGTATCAAAAGCTGATGAGAATTCAAGGAAGACAAGGAGGGTGGTACTTTCCTTATTCTGGTCCTATTACAAGTTGTCTACAAGAGCAGTCAAGGTGCTTTTGGTTCCATTCTCAAGTCTAGTTAGAAAGAATCTTGATCACTCAGAGGTCTCCACAAATGGAGCCCCACCAACTTCTCAACAACCTTCCTACAAAAGAGAACATTGGAGACCAGCTTTTGAGAAGGCCATTAGCTAGGCATGAGGATAATAACATTATTCATTCTTCTTAAAGTCTTACTGTCTTTGAAAATAATATTTGGCCTTCAGATTTGTTAGATATTAAGACAAGAGGTTTCCGCGAAGGTCCTCCATTTGGGCGGAAGAACACTGAATGCTGATTGGTTAATGTGTCTGACAGCTCTCTATATAACAGCTCTGTCAGAGAGTGCTTTTCAGGGGTGGGTTCTACTTACCTTTACTACCGGTTCTAAAGATGCACGCACTTTGTGCGTGGTCGGAGCGCACCGAACAGGTGCTCCCGCACATGCGCAGAAGCTTTTTTTGAGGAAAAAACCTCAAAAAAAGCTTCTTGCGCAAGCGCGCTCCGAGCACTCCACGCAGGGACCAGTAAGTACGGGTGCGCGGATGGGCCCGGGTCCGGGACGCTTAGAACCGGTTCGGTGACGTCACAGCGTCACCACTACCGGATCGCATGAACCAGACTGAATCGGGAGCAACCCACCACTGGTGCTTTTGCTGGTTGCAGGTATTCGTCTAATAAAGAGCTGTTGTTGAAGTCAGTCTCCAAGCCTTCCTTTCACCCTATCCAACACTGGTGATGAAGGTGGGATATAGGAAGAAATAAAAAGAGAGCTGAGTACAAGTAACCCAGCCTGGTGGATGAAGAAGTGGCAGCCATTTTGCGTGCCAAATTCAAATACCGAAAACGGCGGCAAGCATGTCTGCATTTCACCCACCAACGCCATTCGATCTGGCGAAGGAGACTTGGGACACCTATATGATCCGGTTTGGATGCTTCTTGGAAGCAAATGATCTCCCTGGCCTGCCGGACAATAGTAAAAGGGCACTATTGCTTAGTCATTGTGGCCATGACATTTTCGACACCGTAGAGTGATTGTCGGAGCCAACTCCAGTACAAGCGGTACCATGGCAGGTGCTTCAGAACACGTTGAAGACCCATTTTGCCCTGGCTCCATCTAAAATAATGAGGCGAAATGAGTTCCAACACTGCATGCAGCGAGATGGCAAAACCATAAGCCAATACATGGCCGCCCTTCGGAAAGCTACAGCTCACTGCGAGTTCTGGGACTTAGACGATATTCTACTAGATCAACTGATTTGTGGCATGCAGGACTGTCATCTGCAATGTCACTTATTAGCAAAGACCAACTTAACCCTCCAACTCGCCCTCGATGAGGCTCGGGCCTCTGAATCTTCAACCAAAGCAGCCGGTTTGCTGCAAAAGCTCGCTGCTGCTCCCGCGGCCACCAAGGCATTGTCTACTGAGCATAAAAGCCACCAGGTAGACAACAAGTCAGGGAGCAGTGAGGAAGAGGTCTACCAGACCGACCATGGAAAGTTGGAGAACGTGAACAATGACCAGTGTTGTGTGCAAGAAGGAGGCCTGGAAACCACGATGGCTCAGAAGTGACACCGAAATCCCTGACACAAACCAGATGAGGGTTGCCAAGGCCAGCATAGCTTGCAGGAAAAAACTGAAGGTCACCATCCGCATTGAGGGATCCCCATGTGAGATGGAGATTGACACGAGATCCTCAGTGACTACTGTTTCCTGGCATACCCTGCAGGGAGCCATGCCAAGCCTGAAATGGAGTCAGCTGGCACGTCAGAAGTTGAAACTCACTGACTACCAGGGGAACAAAATTCCAGTTTTGGGCTGCGCATGGTTACCCATGGCATACAACTCTTTCCGAGGCAAGCTGTCAGCAACTGTGGTTGAAGGAGGACTACCAGACTTGCTTGTCCTGGTCTGGTTCGTCGCCCTGGGCCTTGGGATCACGGGCATCAACGCCATTGCCAGCACGTGTGCTGATGATCTGATCCAAGAATTCTAGGATGTATTCCAGCCAGAGATTGGCAAATATGTGGGCACCCCTAATTTGTTTAGCCTTGACCCCAAGGATACTATCCGCCTTAAACCATGCCGTATCCCATTTGCCCAGAAACCTAGAATTGATGCCGAGCTGGATAAGTTGATCAAGCAGGGCATTCTTGTGCCGGTGGACCACGCAAAGTGGGAAACCCCAATAGTGACACCAGTGAAAGAGGACGGGTCAGTGTGCATATACGCTGACTATAAGTGTACTCTTAACAAGGCGCTGCAGCAGAGTGCCTTCCTGGTGCCTATTGTCCAGCACTTACTGCATTCCTTGGACTCCGGGAAATTCTTTGCTAAACTCAATCTTGTGCAGGAATACCAGCAATTGCCAGTAGATGGTGCTACTGTCAAGGCGCAGAGAATAGTTACCCACCGGGGTGCATTTAAATGCACCAGACTCCAGTTTGGGGTTAGCATTGCCCTGGGGGTTTTCCAGAGCATAATGGAACGTTTGCTAATCAAGATTCCTGGAGTAATACCCTATTTTGATGATGTCCTCATCTCAGCTGATTCGGAACAGCAGTTCTGCTCCAGGCTGCGGGAGGTTCTGACCAAGTTCAGGGACGCGGGACTCCGAGTTAAACAGGACAAGTGTCAAATCGGAGTCCGCAAAGTAGAATTTCTGGGGTATTGCATAGACAGTCAAGGCATTCACCCTACCAAGTGCAAGGTTCGTGCGATTAAGGAAGCCCCCGCCCCAAGGAACAAGACTGAATTGCAGGCATTCCTGGGGTTGCTGAACTTTTACAGCATGTTCCTGAGAGACAAGGCTATGGTTGTGGAGCCCCTTCACCGCCTGCTCTCCAAGAACAGTTATTGGGTTTGGGGGCAGAAGGAGGCCACTGCATTCTAAGTGGTCAAACAACTTCTCTCTGAGGACAGTTTCCTCATCCAGTACAATGCTATCTTGCCCTGGTGCTAGTTTGTGATGCCTCCCCTTTTGGTGTGGGGGCTGTCTTGAGGCATCGGTTGCCCAACAGGTCTGAGGCACCGATTGCCTTCTACTCCAGGACACTGTCCCCGGCTGAGAGGAACTACAGCCAGCTGGACAGAGAAGCGCTGGCTGCCGTGGCCAGGGTTAAGCGGTTTCATGAGTACCTGTTTGGGACGGATTTTGAATTGGTGATGGATCATAAACTATTGTTGGGGCTTTTGGTCATGGATTGCCCCACCTCCCCTGCTCTTTCCCCCTGTTTCACTCGTCAGACTATTTTTCTGTCAGCGTTCTGCTACAAGTTGTTGCATCGCTCTGGACGGTCCCTGGGGCATGCCGATGCCCTCAGCAGATGCCTGCTTCCAGCCTTGGTCGATGATCCATTGCCGTGCATTCCCTTCCTCCTCATTGACTGCCTCCATTCGGGGCTTGTGACTTCTGCTGAAGTGGCGAAGCAGTCAGCTGCTGATATCAAACTCCAAACTATTTGAACTGGGTGTGGAGGGGGTGGCTGAGAAGCCCGCTCAGCACCAAATTTAAACCGTTTGTGGCAAAACAGCATGAGTTGTCAGCACAAGGGGGGTGTTTGTTGTGGGGAGAAAGGGTGCTGTTGCCCCAGAGCCTATGGGTCCCCGTTCTTAAAGCCCTACATGAGGGTCATCCCGGAATTGTCCGGATGAAGGCTCTGGCAAGAAGTTATGTTTGATGGCCAAACATGGATCAAGAGATCCAAGAATGGTTAGCCACATGTACGCCGTGTCAGGAATCTAGGGCCGCACCCCCCAAGGTGCTGGCACATGAGTGGGAATAGCCTAGGGGACCAAGGTCAAGAATCCATATCAATTTCTCAGGTCCATTCCATGGTTAAACATTTCTTGTCATAGACACCTACTTGAAGTGGCTCGAAATTGTGTTAATGGGCACAACCACTGCAGAAGCGCTGATAAAGGTTTTACGGCAATTATTTGCCACTCATGGCTTGCCAATATATTAGTATCGGACAATGGGCCGCAGTTCACTGCCACCATGTTTGAAGGGTTCCTAGCAGGGTTAGGGTCCGCCATGCTCTCGTGGCGCTGTTTCATCCGGCTAATAAAGGGCAAGCTGAGAGAACAGTGAGGTCCGCTAAGGAAGCCCTAAGCTGTTTGGCACCTGGCGCCTGGCAGGCCTGGGTAAATAAGTTCCTCCTGTACCAGCACATCACACCCAGTGCTGTCACAGGAAGAAGCCTGGCCGAGCTGTTAATGGGCCGAAAGCTGTGATTGGTGTTAGACCGGCTGCATCCAAATTACCGCCGAAAACAACAAACCACAACCTGACATCAGGTCCTTTAGCATTGGGGACCCGGTGTTCACAAGAAACTTTGCCGATGGACCCCTATGGCTACCTGGCAGAGTTGAACAAATAACTGGCCCCAGATCGTACATTATTAGAATGGACGATGGGCACCTAAGGAGGCGGCACATAGACCAAATGAGAAGCTGCCTCCAAATCACAGACCAACCACTAGAAACAGGAAATAATGAAATTCCATTTAATCCCTCCTTAGCTCACTCAAACCCAAAGGAGCCGAAAAACTTAGCTGCAGAACCGGAGATCCAGCGAAGATCCGCTGGCAAACCGGTCCTCAGCAACCTAAAAGTTGAGCCAAGTAATATCCAGGAGTCTCCACTAGAAGTTCCTCAGATGGCAGCAGGCACAACTGTTCAGGCTGCTGCCGATCCACCAATTGAACTGCGCAAGTCCAAAAGAACTTGCAAATGCCCATCCTATTTGAAGGACTACATCTGCTACGTGGATGAATCCAAACTAAGACAAGAGGTTTCCACCAAGGTCTTCCGTTTGGGCGGGAGTATACTGCATGCTGATTGATTAATGTATCTGACAGCTCTCTATATAAGAGAGCTGTGTCAGAGAGTGCTTTTGCTAGTTGCAGATATTCGTCTAATAAAGAGCTGCTGTTGAAGTCAGTCTCTGAGCCTTCCTTTCACCCTATCCAACAAGATCTTTCTGTACATGTATAGCTATTATCATCTTCCATTAAATACACAATTTCTTCTCAAATTATTTGAAAGTAGTGGTCATCCC
Organism: Grayia smithii; assembly: GCA_032468115.1. NCBI lineage: Eukaryota > Metazoa > Chordata > Lepidosauria > Squamata > Grayiidae > Grayia > Grayia smithii. Next base: position 15,300 of record JANHFM010008358.1, read on the forward strand.
CACATATTGTGTCTGGAAGTTCCATATGAATGGAATTTTGTCACTCCAGTTCAACCTTTGAATGAATAGATATTTGAAACTTACTTTAGGTCTACTGAAATCATAATCTCCCTGTTCTAAGGGTGAGGTTCTTTTTACGGTCTTCTTTTGAAAGCATAAGTAACATTCAGAAGATGAGAAAATGGAAGTGTGCCTAAAGAATATGAGCTGTCAAGGACATAGATTTGTGTACAAAGCTGTCTTAACTTTGTTATCTCAGAGGCTTATAAACAGAAGAACTTCATTCCTACCTTTGCTTGATATCCTTTTCTATCACCTACTCCTGTGCAAGACTCTGTCTGTGTTCCTTAATTTGCACATTCCTCTCTCACTCTCTCCTTGCTAATCATTACATACAGAGCCGATATAAAATGACTTGGTGAAGAAGAAAATGGCAATGAACCAAAAGTTACAGCTTACCTGCCTAGAGAATGCAATCTTGGCAAGAAGGTTCCTGATGTAAGCAGAACACATGAACTAAGAAAGACTACGATGGACAAAATCCCTTTGTGTGCACCAGTTACAGGATCCATCGCTTTACTGCTAGAAAGAAAAATAGAGAAGAGATCAACACCAACATGGACCAATGTCACACTCTATTGGTATAATTACTTACAGTCTGTCCTTTACCCTCCTCTGACTTCTCCTACTCCAATTCTCCGTCTTCCCACACATCAGCAGCTTCTTTCAGGGACATTTATACCCTTTCATCTCTGTTTGTGACGTGCTCCGGCAAGACCAGCGCAAGAGGCTGATGAAGGCATGAGGGTCCAGATCAATAGAAAACCAAGTCAACATTTTGAAAGAGGAAAAGATGGAACGGATCCGGTTGGAATGGATTGCCCCATGTCATTCTGATCAAGAAAATAATGAGGTAGCATAAGCATGGAGTCATGACATGGCTTGTTTATGTGGAGAAAGATGTAACGGAGATTGTTAGAGGAAGTTTCCTTAAGTAGGAGAAAGACAATAGCGAGAAATGGTAATAAACAGAATAATGGGTTGCAGGGAGGTTGGCCATTTAGATATGTATATTTAAGACATATATAAAATGGAATGAAAGATAAAGACAGAAGAGTGGAACTAAGAGATATTTCCGTATGATTAAAATTTTACTCTACTTTTCACTTCATGCATTCAGGTGGGTTTTTTCCTAAAAAAAGCAAAATATGAAAAATAAAACCAGTATTGTATACAAAAAGTTACAGAGGAATCTGTATCACAGCCAGTTTGGTATAATGATTAAAATAGGAGACAGTGAGTTCTAGTCCTGTCTTAGGTACAAAATCAAGAACTGGTTGACCTTGGCCATAAATTAATGCTAGGCCACAGATGTTTATCCCCATTAGTGTTTTTAACTTTAAAAGGCCTATTAAATAATTTTGCTATAGCAGATCAACATAGAATTCATTCTAAAATATGTTGTTATAGACTCCATATAGTGAAAAAGTAGTTCAGAATTGAGGACAATTTACATATCTATATCTTTGTGCTAAGGCAGTGTTTCTCAATCATGGCAACTTTAAGATGTGTGGACTTCTATGGCTGGCTGGAGAATTCTGGGAGTTGAAGTCCACACATCTTAAGAGTTGCCAAAGTTGAGAAACACTGTGCCAAGGAATACCAGATTAGACACAAATAGTGGTGTCCTCAGGATAAGGGTTGAAAAAAAGCCAAAATGGTAGTCACAACCCATATTAAAAACAAACAAACGGTGGGGCTTTGATTGTATGGTATTCCCAAGACATAAGAAAGTACATCTGCTCATAAATTGAAGAATTTTTCCTTGAAGCAGAGAATTCAAACCAGAGATATCAAGGTTTGTGTGTCTGTATGTATGTGTAAACAATAAGAGACTTTTTTGACCTCCTCTTACAGACTATGTAGACACCCCCACAAACTCACTTACCAAACACAGGAGGAGAAAATATCAGAATGCTGTTTCCTAATATGGCATTTAAAAGAGACAAAAATTTGCATTTAAATGCAAGTATTTTTGCTTTTTAGAATGCTGTCTAGATTTGCCATACCTTTCCTCCCCAGGAGCAAACGTCTTTTCATTTCTTGGCTGCAGTCCCCATCTGCATCTTGGAGCCCAGAAAAATAAAATATGTCACTACCTCCATTTCTTCCCCATCTATTTGCCAGGAATTGAGAGGGCCAAATGCCATGATCTTAGTTTTCTTAATGTTGAGTTTCAAGCCAACTTTT
>JANHFM010008363.1:15260-37908 GCA_032468115.1 Grayia smithii
GGTTCCCACTCGCGAGGCGAGTCGGATGTTCTGGGGGATGAATTGTCAGAGGATGAGGATCTGCTGCCAGAGCAGCCGCCCTTCACTGGGTTGTTCCCTCCAGCCCTGTTTTGGTCACTATTACACAAGGCCATTCATGCTGCTCGGCTGGGGTCTTCCTCCAGTGCTGAAATTCCGGCTTCTTCGGGGGAAAGCTCCTCTCCCTTTTTCTCTGAGCCAGTTCGAAAGGTGGACTCCATTCCTGCACCACAGTTGTTCTTATCGGTAGTGAAGCGGCAGTGGGAGAATCCTGGTTCGGCCCCATTGCCTTCTAGTCTCGACAGAAAGCTCTTTAACGTGGCTTCGGGCCTAGATTCTCTGTTACAGGTGCCCATGGTGGACCCTCCGGTAGCGGCGCTGTGATCGTCATCTGTTCCTGGCAATCCCGAGGAGGGGCTTCGGCCGGAAGAGAGGAAGTCAGAGCTGACGCTCCAACGGACCCACCAAGTGGCTGCTTGGGCCGTGCGTTCAGCTTGTATGGCCTCCTTTTTTAACCGGGCTACTCTTGAGTGGCTGCAGCAACTCAGAGATGCGGCACCTACCGGGGATCCTAGGTTTGTCCAGGACATTAACAAAATTATTGCTGCCTTACAGTTCTCGGCTGATGCCACACTGCATGCCTCCCGTTTCGCTTCCAAGGCGATGTCCAACTCGTTGGCGGCAAGACGTCTCCTTTGGCTCCGGCAGTGGTCGGCAGACATACGACACAAGTGGCGGCTGGCTTCTTCGCCGTTCGCTGGTGGCCTCCTCTTCGGGGCCCCTCTGGAGCCGCTTCTGGTGGAAACGGACAAAAGGAAGGTGCTTCCGCCTGCCCACCACTGTTCGGACCTTTACGTAGGGCATCCCCTCGACAAACGGAGTGGAGCAGTATTTCTCCCCGGGTCCCTTCTTTCCAAGGTAACAGGCAGAGGGGTCCCCAAGATAGGTCAGTGAGGGGCAGGCCTTACCGAGGTAGACGGCCCTTTCGAGGGGGAGGAGGCCGTCCATTCCGTCGCCAGCGTTAGTCGGATTTCCGATGCACCCATCGGCGGCAAATTGGCTTTCTTCGCTGACCGGTGGGACCTCATATCCTCGGATGCTTGGGTGAGGGATACGATAAGATCTGGTTTATCCCTGGAGTTTGTTTCTCCTCCTCCAACACTTTTTCTTCATTGTCCCGTGCCGTCAATTTCTTCCCGCCAGGCATTGATGGACTCGGCCATTCAACACCTTCTGGATATTAGAGCTATCCAGAGGGTGCCTGTGAACCAGCAGGGGCAAGGGTTTTATTCCTGCCTCTTTCTTGTGCCGAAGTCGTCGGGGGGGTGGAGGCCTATTCTGGATCTTAAACGACTGAATCGTTTCGTGGTTTACAGGCATTTTAAGATGCACTCATTGCATTCCATTTTGGCTGGCGTGCGGAGGGGCGACCTCCTCTGCTCCATTGATCTTACCGAAGCTTACCTTCATATCCCTATCAAAAGGGAGCATCGTCAATATCTTCGGTTCTATTACTCCGGGAGGCATTTTCAATACCGGGCCCTCCCTTTCAGGTTGTCATCGGCTCCCCGCACCTTTACTAAGGTGTTGGCGGTATTAGCAGCCCACCTGCGGAGCCTCCCGATACGTGTCCAGTGCTACCTGGACAACATCTTGGTGCAGTCTTCTTCTCCGGCGGAGGCGGCCCGAGATGTTCAGGTCATCATGGCCTGCCTACAGGAACATGATTTCTCCATCAATTTCCAGAAGAGCCATTTGGAGCCAGTTTCCCGCCTTTCCCATCTGGGTGTAGTGATTGACTCGCTGCAGAGGAGGGTGTTTCTTTCCCCGGACAGGCAAGATAGTATCCGCCAATTGGTGAGGCGAGTTCATAAGGAGAGAAGGGTCCCTCTGGCGGTGTTATCCACCCTACTTGGGAAGATGGTGTCGGCCATTATGGTGGTACCTTGGACTAGGCTCCACCTCAGAGATATGCAGTGGTTCTTGCTGCCCTTTCAGAAGGCGGGGAAGGGCTCGTCTAAACTAAGAGGAGTAGTCCCGCCTGCCGTCCTGAGGTCACTCATTTGGTGGGCGTCGGAGGCCTTATCCAAAGGGGAGTTCTTCCTGGAGCCCGCTAGAATTACGATCACTACTGATGCCAGTAACTTTGGTTGGGGTGCCCACCTACAAGCGGAGGTGGCACAAGGCCAGTGGTCTAGTAAGGAACTCTCTCATAGCATCAGTTGGCTGGAGTTGCGGGCGGTTTTTCTCACCTTCCAGCGGTTTCGAGATTTCATCGTAGACTCTCATGTGCTCGTCCTCATGGACAACACCACCACCAAGGCACATATCAACCGGCAAGGTGGCACCCGATCTCGGAGTCTCCTGTGCGAAGCGCAGTGCCTTGGGCTGTGGGCTGAGCGCAATCTGGCCTCTCTTAGGGCTGAACATATCTCTGGTGATCTTAACACTCAGGCGGATTGGCTCAGTCGGTGTACATTGGACCAGGCAGAGTGGCGCCTGCACCCGGATATCTTCAGACGCTTGTTTGATATTTTCGGTTCTCTGCAGGTGGACCTCTTTGCAACCGAGAGGAACGCGCAGCTGCCACGGTTCTACTCCCGCTTTCTGACTCCCCTGGCGGAGGGAGTGGATGCTCTCTGTTGCCCGTGGCCCCGCGGATTGTTGTACGCCTTCCCGCCTTTCCCTCTGATCCCCAGAGTGGTCCGCAAGATACTGCAGGAGCAGGCGGAGGTAGTGCTGGTGGCACCCCATTGGCCCAGACACCATGGTTCGCGGACCTTCGAGCCCTGTCCGTCGTGCCTCCATGGACCATTCCTGTCGCTCCCAACCCACTCAGTCAGGGAGCTCTTCTACATCCAGATGTGGGATGGCTAAAACTGACCGCCTGGCGGTTGTCAGGAGCTCTTTGAGAGCCGCGCAAGTTCCCAACGACATCATAGAGACTATACAGGTGGCTCGGAGGCCTTCTATCAATCGCATTTACGCGGCTACTTGGCGAGCATTCTGTAGCTGGTGCGACAAGGCATCGGTGGATCCGGTTCAGGCATCGGTCATACACGTTCTCCGCTTCTTGCAAGACGGTCTCCGCCGGGGCCTTTCTGCTAATACTCTCAGGCGGCAGGTGGCAGCTATAGCATCTGTGAGGTCGGTCGGTTCACGCCGCTCCTTCGCCCATCATCACCTGGTACGTGAATTCCTGAAAGGTGCTGCTAACCTGTCTCCACCTGTGCTCCATCGCTACCCTACCTGGGACTTGTCACTTGTCTTGTCTTCCTTGACTGCACCCCCCTACGAACCACTCCGCGACGTGAGTCTGCACTTCTTGACTATCAAGGTCGCGTTTTTGGTGGCAGTGACTTCGGCATGGCGTATCTCCGAGATAGCGGCATTGTCAGTGCGCAGCGACCTTTGCATTTTCCATTCTGATCGGGTCGTGCTGCGGCTGGACCCTGCGTTCATGCCTAAGGTGAATACCCCCTTCCATCGTCTTCAGGAGCTGGTATTGCCTAATTTTTGCTCGCGGCCATCTCATCGCCTGGAGCGCAAGTGGCATTGTCTAGACGTACGGAGGGCTCTGCGTATATATATTAAGCGTACGGCTGAGTTACGACATTCAGAGGCGCTCTTTGTCTCTTTCAATCCGGCATCCTTGGGGTCGAAGGTGTCGACGACGATTGGGCGTTGGATTCGCCTAGTGATTGCTAAAACCTACGATCTGCGATCTCTACCTCGTCCGTATCAAATTACAGCCCATTCGACCCGCAGTGCTGCTACGTCGGTGGCTTGGACGGCTCAGGCCTCCTGGCTGGAGATCTGTCGGGCGGCGGCGTGGACTTCTCCTTCCCCCTTTATTCGGCATTATCACCTGGATGCATTTGCCTCAGCCGACGCAGCATTTGGCCATAGAGTACTTCAGTGGGTGGTAGCTGAGGGGGAAACTTCAGACCACAGTAGGGCCCACCCATCTGGGAACCTTTAGCTCTGGTAGGTCCCATGCTGGCTGATTGTCTCCAGTCAATACGGAGAAGGTACGTTGGTTCTTACCTGATACGTGCCTTCTCGTTGGCTGGAGACATCAGCCAGACCCGTCCCGTTAGGTGCCTCTGGTCTTTGTCTGGTTTGGTGTGAAAGTGTTTGGTCCAACACGTCGAGTCTGTCCAGTCCTATTCGCCGAAAGCTGGATCCCTGGCTAAGAGGCGGGACTTAAGAAAAAATGACAGGCTCGGTCCTTCGCTGATAGGAGAGTTTAACCCATGCTGGCTGATGTCTCCAGCCAACGAGAAGGCACGTATCAGGTAAGAACCAATGTACCTTTCCTTTAGGTTTTGTTAACTACATAAAGAATTTCATATATTTATGTATATGCTCAATACAAAATGTATTCTATGATTATATTAGTATAATTGAAAGTCCTACCCCAAAATAATAGTTATGCAGTTGGTTAAATATCACTGAGCATATGTTCATAGCTGCAGATGGTTTCAAACAGGTGTCATTTGTCTTCATTCACACACAGGCATACACAGAAACAGATACACACAAACTCATAAGATAGATCTGTTTCAATGGTACTTTAGAATGATCTCTCTGAAACAAAACTGAACTAAGTTAAATAATATCTATTAATATTTTCATTGTATGTTCTTTTGTAATGGATTTGTTGTTTTGGCATGGTTTAGTTTCTTTCAAGTAGTTTTCATGATTAGAAGACTGGGGAAATGCCACATCCTGTCAGAGTTGCCAAGAAACAAGTTAGAGCTGTCAACACGAATCCATTCATCTGCATTTTAAGCAAGTCTTCAGAATTTCCCTGTACCCTTAAATGAATGAATAGCTGCTGTTGTGCAGTGTTGAGAGTTGATTCAGTTCTCCATTGTGAACGTTATAGAAAAGTAGAAAAATAAAATTTATACAGTAAGTTTCAGACATTGTAAAGAGTTTAAATTACCTAGTGACTACTTTTATTGTGTTTAGGAATATAAATAACTTATTTTTTTTAAAAAAAAAATAGTTGCACCATACCTTGTGAATTTCATGTTTCTTAAATACTTTTCATGAATGAAATATTTTTCTTTTGAACTCTATGTTAAACTGAGATCATACATATTGAGGACTCTTAGCATTTATTGCACAGTCAGTACATTATACCTACATTCTTTCAAAGAAATGTACAACTTATTTAAGAAAAAAGTACCATTATTTAGAAAACAAATGGAAATGTTTTGTCTTTTGAATAAGAATTTAAAAATACACTAATTGGTAAAGGTACCATGGCAGACTATTTGTCCAAAAATGTAGAATCCGGTGTTAATTAGCTGGCAAATGGAATAAAGAATATCTGAAAAAAAATTCTCAAAGGAAATCAGCCACACTTAACAGTACAAAAACAACTTGAAATGAGTAATTTAGTAAATATGTGTTAAACACTGCTCACTTTGAAAAGGTGGAAATATGAGACCATACAAATCATTTTGTGATCAATTTAAAGCTGAAACCAATGAAAATGGTTTTTGTATCTCTGTCATGCATGCCTGAGGAAGGTTTGAACCTATTGTAAAGGATGTTTAACACCTTATAACTGCATAGATGGTGTTATGTTATTTTGCTGAGGTAGATAATACAAATAAATTTATCTTATTATAATTTATTAATTTATACATTTATTCTGTAGTAATGTGATTATATTTAGTTTTCCTATATCTTCTGATTAATAGAAAGCAGGTAAAATAATTACTATACAGATTGATTCTTGAAAAATACTACTGTAGCATTTACCAGTGCAAAATCAGTAAAACATTAAATGCTCAAGCCATTAAGATCAGGGAACAGCACATTTTGTGTAATCAATTCCTGAACCAGAAGTAAATATATTTTGCTTGGGCCACAGAAGGAAAGGGGATTGTTTTGTTCTAAATACATGCCTAAATGTGATAATTCAAAAATGCTTTTATTTGTCTGTACAGTTTTGAAAGTTGATTTTTAAATAAATGTTTAAATATATATAAATACTTGTACTGATGAGCTTTGGTGTTTATAAAATGTGCACAGAGTGCACATATACACAAAATTCAGCAAGCCATCAGTTCACAATATTCTTACTTCCTCCAGAAATCTGTGTGAATTGCATTTTTTTGTGTTGTTGGGCTCTTTTGGATTTTTCATTATTGGTTCAACCTTGTACTCTGTGCGTGGCATAAATGTGTTCTTTTGTTTGTAGAACATATTTAATAATAATAATAATAATAATAATAATAATAATAATAATAATAATAATAAAAAACAACCCTCTGGCCTGATTGTCTGCTTAATATTAGGCAAGAGTTTTTTCATCATGTTTTTCTTTATTGTTGTTCCATAATACATTTTGCTGTAAAGACAGGTTTGGCCCCTTTGCTGCAGTTCTTCTATCCCTTTAGCATTTCAAGTATTAGAAAAGAGTTATTTTGTTCAGCATAATACATTATTACTCTTTTGTTCTTGAGCACTTACAGTACAACATAAGTGATCATTACTAGGCAAGTAAGTAGAAAGAAAGCACACCTGCATGCTTACCATCCCTGTCCTACTGTTCTCCATTTATATGTAATCATTCTATGTGTTTATGGCTATGTTCTGCCTATTTATATCGTTTTATTTGTGCCAAAAAAAAATTATGTGTCTATACTGTTACTTGTTTCTTTATACTTGTTAATAAATAAATTATCAATTATCAAAGTATATTTTGTGTTTCCCAGGAAATTCATTAAATGTTTTCTGAGAGAATGTCCTCCTATATTGGTCACATCTTGTATAAGACATGAAAAATACAAAGGGCCAAGCTATCTCTTTTCACACAGCTTTCAGTTATGATACCTATAGTATAGCCCAAGGGCAGATTGTAGCTCTAATTTGAAGTAAAGGAGTTTTCTATCAGCAAAGACTTATAATATATAATTGGTCCTCAAGGTTTTGCAACACAATAAGCTTTTAAATCTTACCATTTCCCAACACCATTGGGAAATGGTAAGATTTAAAAGCTTATTGTGTTGCAAAACCTAAAATTGTTTCCAATTTCCAATTTTGCTTACAATTAAGCTACAAATGCAAAAATCATAAGGTGCTTTGTTTCTGCTGAATCATAGGTGATCCAAAACTTTCAGAATTTCAGAGTTGGTTTTCTACTTTGTGTACACTTTTAATGTTTGGACATTATAAAAGTGATCTACTGTTCATATGACTACTTTCGAATACCTGAGGTTTGATTTTGAATTGTTTGAAAAAGAGTTTTGTAAGCTTATTATTTTTACTGCTTTCATCTTTCAAATGTGATTTGGCAAAGATAAGAAAAATTTCTCATGAAGATTTCTATCTTTTTCAGTGAATTTTCTTTGATCTTAGCCATAAGCACTCAAAGCATGACATATAAATTTAGCAACATTGTTTCCAAAAATTAACATGAATACTGTGCAAATATTAAAGAAAAAAGCATAAAATAATCTACAATATGCTAAGTGTAAATTGCAAAAAATTAATATATTTTATATTGTAATACATTGTAATATCTATAAGAATAATGAGTCATCATTTTCAGGCTACAGCATGTAATTGTCAAACTGACAATAATCACACTGTTTAACAAACCAAGGTGTGTGGAATGTGTATATTGTTCTGTACACGGTCAGATATTTTCGGTCTGGTCTGCACCTGAACAGAAACATGCAAGTTTTTAGGTCTAAGTATGAAATAAAAGGAAGCTGCTTCCATACATATATTCCTCTTACATTATAGGCAGAACAATAGAGACAGGTGTTCTGATACTTAAGACTTCAAAAACCCTTCAAAAACTTCCTAAACAAAGTTACCTTCCATGGAATAAAATAATTGTGTTGTCATAAAATAGTATAAGGTTGAAAGAACAGGACAGAGCAATAAATAAACAATTTTTGTGCTAAGTGAGATATGCAGAATGCCTTCTGGGTGTTGGAATAAATGCTTGTGTTTTAAAATCTACCTACTGTAACTATGAATAAATAAATTACGTGGAGCCGCCATGCTTAATATTGATAAAAATGATACCATGTTTACTGTTCAGTTATAAAAACAAAAATAAAGAGTTTGTAAAACACTCTAAAAAGATCTGTCCAAACTGTGTGAAAAGGCTTCAAAAAGATAAATACAGTTTATTGTATAGATGTATAAAGTGATTCATGCTGGCACAAATAATATAAACTACTACAGACTTAAATGATACTTGGCATTGACTGACCATGAGAAAATCTAGTAAGAATTGTGCACAGCTAAAAAAGCAGAGTTCCATATTGTGTTAAAAGTGGTATTAGTGATCAAAGAAGAGTTCAGCTTGTATTTACTTCATTTTTCTCCCATTTTTCCCCCATTTGGCTTTGTGGCTAAGGCAGGATTAGAACTCACAAGTCTCCCAGTTTCAGTATTATACTTTGCCCAAAAATTCATAAAGGCTTTTCTTCTATATTTTAACTATTCATAGAAAAAATTGCTAACATTTTCATTTTTAAAAAATGTTAAAGTGAATTAAATAGATAGGATGGATATTTTTTTTTCCTTTTAGTTTCTGTATTATATTTTGTCTTTCTTTTAGAAATTCAGAATAATGTAATGGGAACCTCTTTTCCTCTCAACCTAGTAAGGTCCACAATTGTATATTGTGAGCTGATCATAGGTTTTTTTAATAATCCAATTAACATGCAGTAATAAATAATTGCTTCAACATTATTACTATTATCTTCATGACTGTTTTCCTGACCTATCAATAAATCAAAAATTTATAAAAACCTAAGATCTATGAGGATATATAGAAGGAATAACATAAATATCGAAATGTTCTGCCATATAAGATCAAAACCTTATCATAAAATATTTTATGATTTTAATGCTTTTAATGTGTAATCCACCTTATTTATTAATCCAAATGAGATAAGTAGCAAATAAATACATATATATCTATAGATATAGATAAACTGAAATGTTGATGTTTTAAAAAGATAAATAATTTAAATTACAAATTGTGTGGCAGTTTGGTGCATAGCTAATTGCAATTACTGCTGCCAGTCATCTATTTCATGTAACATTGGCATCAATATAGAATACATAATTTAGACATCATTTATTTTGGTAAATTACATGGTGGAAAAATATGCATTGTGACATAACACAGATACTGTATTTGAATCTAGCTTTTACTAGTCCTCTGCCATTCATGAAACTTTCTCTATACTTTCATCAGAACTTCTGACTAACCTCTGTCTGTTCTCTTCTCCTCTTGCAATCTTTTCCTTGGTCCCAGTGGCTACTACAAAAAGCAAAGCTAAAGGTGAGTTTTCATTTTTATGCCTGATTTGCACTGCATGTGTTTTGCAGCACCTATTCTATTATGATTACAATTAATCATGCAAATTTGCTAAATTTGCATATATCAATAGATTTGCATGTTTTCATTGGAAATTTGAAGGCATGGATATTCCTCTTTCATTTTCGATTGAACCTTATTTTGCATTTCCGTTTGGTCTTTTGAGGATAATTAAAAATTCTGAATTTCTAAGCAATAATTGCATCTCAAAATATGCAACTTGTTTTATTTCTAGGAAATTGCTACCAAGTTAGAAGAAATAGATTGCAAGAAAAGCATGACGTCTATCTTATTTGTATAACCTTAAAGTTTATGCATTGTTAAAGTTTATACACCAAATATTCACAGCTGCCAGGTTTGTTAAATATCATTCCTAATTAAATAAATAAATATTTCCATTGACATAAAAATGACAGTGTATACTAATAGAAAAAATGAAACAGAAACAGAAAATATGAGTTGAATACCAAGCTATTAAATGAACATCCATTAAACCAATAACATTTGTCTTACAATCTAGTTTAAAATTTAGCTTAATATTGCAAATTTAATTCTGTAACTTCTTTGCAAACCATTGGATTGCATTCTCAGCGAAATTTTCTCTGTTTAAAAATGGCTACTATTGATAGAAGAAAATCCCACTATATTTGATAAAGTACTTGCTTCTTTTTCTCTCTTATTATAACCTGATGAACTGAGCATAGTAACAAAGTTGACTTCACCATAGAGCTGGTAATGGTTTCCGGTTACTTTCTAAAATTAGATATTTATAGTTTGCCTTATCACACTTTGAACATAAATGGAGTAAATATTTATAACCTTAATTATTCTGCTTAGTGAAATATAGAAAAGTACTTCAATAAAGGTTCACAGTTTCCCCTCTCCAGTTATGAGTGACTCAACAGGGAGGTGCTCATCTCTGATTCTCAGCCAAGGAAGTCTGTATTGTCTTGAGAGATACAGAAAGCAGTAACATTGGTTCCTATTTATCCATTCACATTTGCATGCTTTTGAACTGCTAGGATTGCAGGAGAGTAACGGAGCTAACCCCATTGCACAGCACCCAGATCTCAAACCTAGGCTCTGAGATTTCCAGTTTACAAGCTCGGCATATTAACACAATAATAATATGATAACAATGGCTGTGGCTATTTTCTTATACCTCCTTCCAAAGTGATAGTGAGCCATCAACAACAACAACAACAGCACCCACAATAACAACATATAAATTTTATTTGAGCAACCTAGGCCAATAAATCTGCTTTTGCCGAACACTCCCTGATTAGAGCATTGAAGCTAAACTAAATTTACAACCTTGTTTCATGTCAGTATAGTGTTCCAAGAGCACAGACCTCTTCTGTTTGATTTAGATAGTTTCAGCTCCCTTGTGTTCACTGCCTTGTTCCCTTCCTGATCATATCTTGTGCATAGTAAGAATGATACAATTTGAGCTTCCAATTCCAGATAGTCTTAACTAACCACAAACAGTCAAGCAGAAAGAATTTAGAAGGCTGTTGACATGTGCTCTGTTGGGAGAGTTACATGATATGAAAACCTTCACTTAATATGCAGACAGATGGAAAGTTAAACAACTATAGGATATTAAGAGTTTGTCGGCCATGTATTAGAGAACCAAGGTAAAAAAACCAATCCGAAAGAGAATTTATTGATTATAGATATTGTCACATTGTAAGGGATTAAACAAAAATGGGAATATGTTGTAAGAGAAAGGAAAAAGCTTTAGCCACTCAAAAATATTTTCTGTCTGGTGCCTCTGCCACCCTCATTTTGCTTCATGTAATCCCATTAAATCAACAACCCCAGTAAATCAACAATGAATTTTGAGATTTATTTCAAACTTGGCTGATTCAGGAAGATTTTAAGAAATGTTTTCCTCCTTTTCTTCTTCTTCCTTTACTATTCCCCCTTCTCTGTCCTTTCTTAAATATACTAGGACATGGCAAATCAAAACTAATTGCTCAGTTTCCAGCAGAGACAGTAACAGCTTAATTTATGTACACTTTTTGAATTTTAGTTTTTTAAAAAACCAAAAGATTAATCTTGAGTTGATTCTTTAATTTCTGCACCCATCCTACTTTTAAAAAAATGGAAATTTAACGTGAATGTAACACATTACATTTGTAATGCAATGAGAAAGTGGTAAATAAAAGACATAAATTCAGAGGAGCCCTAGGGGATTAATTTAGTAGAGATATTTCTATGATATCTGGTTAGATTTGTAAGGTCTAGCTTTCAGTAATCAACTTATGTATGAAGAGTGTTAATAAGGGAAGCCAAGAGGGAATTCCAAAGGATTAGATTTTTTTTTTTAAAAAAAATCATTTTCCTGATCTTGCCCTTTAACAAATATGTTTGTTGTTGAAACCTAAAAGTTTAGGGGTGTGTGTGTGTGTTTAAAAGTGTAATATTAAATTATGTATTATTTGGGAGAATATGAACAATTTGTATAAAGGAGTCAAAGGAATACTTTAAATTATTCCAGGGAGAACTCTCACATAAAATGCATGCCTACATTTTCTAATTCTCAGTTTCTTTTGCAGCTTGGAATCATCTCTTAATTAGGGAATTAAAAGTACCCCATTTCACAATTTTCTTTTATATCAGTATTTTTTAATGCATAATAGAAACCAAGCTATAAACTTTATATAACATAACTGAATTTTAACAATAAAAACAAAAATAGAACAGTATTGTTGTTACAGTATGTCTAATCTAAAGCAATTTAAAAATTAGTCGGAAAAACACTTCAGTTCAAAATGATAATTCTAATTTCTATTTCTATTTCCTTAAAAATCTTATAATATAGATCCAGGTTTTTTTCAAAAATTCAGTTCCATATAAATTGAACTTGACTTGAGCTGTGAAGCTTTTTCAAGTCACATTACCACAGTTTACACTAGATTTTCACATCAATCTTAGACTGAAGAAAAATATGTGAAAGGCAACCACTAATTCCCATCACGTGATAGAGGTACTTTAACAACATTGTGTTTAATAAATATAATCAATACTTAATGGGTGCAGTGATTAGAATGCAATATTGGAGGAAAATCCTGCCCAGAGCCTAGTGTTTAGTACTGAGAGGGCTCAAGTTGACTCAGCCTTTCATCTTTTCATGGTTGGTAAAATGTGGACCCAGATTGTTGGGAGTAATATGCTGACTCTGTAAACCACTTAGTGCATTATGGGATGGTATATAAGTCTAAGTGCTATTACTTGCTAATGAGTCCTTTAAATTCAACCCACACTAGTAGTGGTATAGATAAAAATTTAGCAAGTCTCTAATACAACATCATCATTATAAATATACCTGAAAGATTTGACTGATTCATATCACATAAAACACATTAAAACATACTAATTTAATTTTCTCTTCCTATAAATTATCTGTATTAGCCTTTTTAAAAAGCTACACCTGACATGTGCATTCTTGCATGAGTTAGATGTTTAAGATATGTAATATAATTAATAAACTTTGTAAGTCAGATGAAATATTTCAGAAAATGGACGTTGGCTTACCTGAACATCCTTTTTCAGGGCGATGCAGGATAATCCACGTCTGGGTTTTCTCCTATTTGTTTGCCAGGGACTGAGAGTATATGACTTTAAATTTCTTGGTGTGACTCCGCCTCCCTTGTCATTCTGAGGCTCAGTTGTTTCTTGAAGGCATATTCCTCCAATGTGTCCTAGAAAAAGACAAAAACACAGAACCTTCCACCGCCCCCCCCCGGGGTCCCTAACCAGGAAGCCCATTGGGTGGGTTGGATTATCCTGCATCACCCTGAAAAAGGACATTCAGGTAAGCCAACGTCCATTTTCCATTGCGATGCAGGGATAATCCACGTCTGGGATATACCCAAGCTCAGTTATACTGGGAGGGGGGCTGACTGGTCCCCGGGGATGACACCCTATGCACAGATTGCAAAACCCTCCTACCAAAGGATGCCTCCACTGAGGCATAACTGTCTAATCTATAATGCCTAATGAAGGGTGTCAATGAAGCCCAAATAGCCGCTTTAAAAATATCAGAGACTGTTGCTTATGTGGCCCAAGCAACAGTACTAGCTATACTTCTTGTGGAATGTGCTAGGATTCTACCAGGCAGTGGCTTGCCCTTAGTGCTATATGCTAAAGAAATACAGGCCTTAATCCAATGCCCTATGGTGACTGAGGACACCTTGTTTCCCATAGAAGAGGGAAGGAAGGAAACGAACAAGGTCTCTGTTTTTCTAAATGAGGCTGTACGTCTAATATATCCACGAAGGGCCCACCTTACATCCAAGGTGTGCCAGCTTTCCTCCAGCGGGTGTTTAGGCGCTGGACAAAAATCAGGTAGCACCAGTTCCAGGCCACAATGACAATTGGAGTTCACTTTGGGTATGAACGCAGGATCCATTTGCAACACCACCCTATTGTCATAAAATGTACACAGGTCTTTCCTGACAGATAACGCTGCCAGCTCAGAAATTCTCTGAGAAGAAGTGACAGCTA
This sequence comes from Grayia smithii, assembly GCA_032468115.1. NCBI lineage: Eukaryota > Metazoa > Chordata > Lepidosauria > Squamata > Grayiidae > Grayia > Grayia smithii. Next base: position 29,158 of record JANHFM010008363.1, read on the forward strand.
GTAGAAACGCCATCTTAAATGAAAGCATCCGAAGGCTGATGGAAGCCAGTGGCTCAAACGGGGATGTTGTAAGGGCTTGGAGTACCAAGGGCAAGTCCCATGTGGGGAATCTATGAATCACTGGTGAATGAATGTTCATTGCCCCTTGAAGAAAACACCTAATCCTAGGATGTTGTGAAAGAGAACAGCGAGGGTCCTGGACCAGTACAGTTGATAATGCCACCACCTGGCACCATAATGTGTTTGGAGCCAAACCTTTGTCCAGCCCCGCTTTAAGAAGTCAAGGACCTCTGGAACAGAAGCAGATATAGGATCCACATGTTGTCTGGAACACCAAAGGCAAAACCCCCGCCAAGAAGCTTTATAGATTCTATTTGTTGAAGGTCGCCAGCATGCCTGAATCGTATCAATCACCTTCCATGATAGATTGTCCTTCCTTCCACTTCCTCTCAAGTGCCAGATGGTCAGCTGCAGCCACTGAGGTTCTGGGTGCAGTATGACCCCCTGGCTGAGAGAGATCCTGTCCTGAGGAATTCACCAGGGTAGAGACACCGAGAGATTTACTAGCTCAGCGAACCACAATCTTCTTGGCCAGTGTGGTGTGACCAGCAGTAGCTCTTCCTGGTCCGTCAACAGCTTCCATATGACCCTCGGTATGAGGGGAAAGGGTGGTAATGCATATAGCAGACCCTGTGGCCAAGTCCACCTCAAGGCATTGACTGCTATCGCTCCTTGACACGGAAACTGGGAGACAAAGCTGGTTAGCTGAGCATTCTCCAGCCAAGCAAAGAGGTTGGTGATTGGCTGTCCAAATCTCCATTCTATCTCCCAAAACAGGTCTGTGTGTAGTCACCATTTGTACGGGTCCAGCTGCTGCCTGCTGAGCCAATCCGCCGTGAAGTTGGATGTCCCAGCTTTGTGTTCTGTCAACGAGAGAGTGTGGACCTCCGCCCAGCACATTAGTTTCTTTGTCTCTTCCATTAGGGAGCAGGAATGTGTGCCCCCTCCCAATTTATATGGGCCTTTATGGCCACATTATCTGTTAAAATTAATACGTGCTGCCCCGAGACAGCAGTCTGAAATTGACGAAGTACCAACTGCACCACTCTCAACTCCAGACAATTGATACTGTCCTTCAGGTCCACAGGCGCCCATTGTCCCTGAGCCACAAGGGCCCCAAGATGAGCCCTCCAGCCAAAATGACTCGCATCTGTAGTAACTGTTATGCGGTTGGGCTCCTGGAAATGAAACCCCTTGAGCAGGGCTGCTGAAGCCCACCATCTGAGGGACACAGGTAACTTGTATTGAAGTGTTGTCTTGAAATGAGAAGCGCTGCGTCCTGACCTCTGAAATGGCAGCAGGAACCATTGCAATGGGTGGGCATGCCAATGCGCCCAGGGCACAATTGCAATACATGAGATAAATTTGCCAAGCAGTTGTGACAAGCTCAGCAAGGTCACCTGTCTTTGGGATAAAATGTAAGTTATTAAGGTTTTTATGTCCCTCTGCCTGTCTAGTGACAGGTAAACCTGGCCACGCACAGAGTCTACTGTCGCTCCCAGGTGACAAATGCTAGTAGTAGGTTGTAGATGACTTTTGCCTTGATTCACCGTGAAACCATGAATGTTGAGCAGATGAATAACTGTCTGAAGATCCTTCCTGCCTTGGGAAGGGGACAACGACAGGATAAGTATGCCGTTGAGGTAGCAGAGAACACATATTGGTACAAGTCGAATGTTCGCTGCTATGGTCGCCAGTAGCTTCGTAAAAATTCTGGGGGCCGATGACAGTCCGAAGGGCATTGCCCGATACTGATAATGTTGGTCAGCATAAGCAAACCTCAGAAATTTGCAGTGTGTTGGATGTATAGGCACATGTAGATAGGCCTCCTTAAGGTCCACAGATGTCATGAAATCCCCCTGTCTTATGGCACCTAAGATTGTCCTTAGGGATTGCATTTTGAATTTTTTGTACTGGATGTACCTGTTGAGAGGTTTTAGATTTAATATTCCTTTCCAGCCTCCTGATCCTTTGGATACGAAGAAAACTATTGAGTACATTCCTGTTCTCTTTTGCATGTCTGGTACTGGCTCTATGGCCCTGATTTGCAATAGATGTTGAATCTCCAAGTCCATTAGATGATGTTTGTCTCCCTGATTTGAAATTGGACACTGTATATAATGATCTGGAGGGCTGGAGTGAAATTCCAGGGTAAGCCCCTGTTCCACCATTCGAAGAGCCCAGGCATCTGAGGTTGTGGCTTCTCATTGATGACTGAAATGACTTAAATGAGCGCCAGTGGTAACCAGAGATAAGGCATCACTTGCCCCTTCTAAAGGGCTTGGAACCAGATCATCTGTATGGTTTCTTAGCTGTATGCTGGAACCTGCCTCTGTTTGTGAAGGACTGTCTGACTGACTGACTGACTGTCAAAGCCCTGGGCATATGGCCTATTAAAGTAGGACCCACTGGGTCCAGAGTCCTGCCAAAAGGGCTGCCTCTGGTTATATGGTGAGAACCGTCTGCCTGAATGATGAAAGGAAGATGGTAATACCTTCCTCTTATCCTTTCCCTTAATCAAAATAGGATCTAAGGCCTCTCCAAAAAGCACCGACTCCTTATAAGGGGTGGACGCCAGCCTCCATTTTGACTTCATATCTGCCTTCCAGCTACGCAACCAGAGAAATCTGCGGGATGTAACCGTGGAACCTAATGCCTGAGATGCAAAGCGATCTGCATGCAGTGAAGCTTCCGCTGAATATTCAGTGGCTGCCACTATTTTATTAAATTCCTGATGAAGGCGCAAATCGTCCTAAGGAAGATGCTCCTTCAGTTTTCGTAGCCAAATAAGAGTGGCATAGTTAAAGAACGATGCTGACATCGCTGCCTTAACTGCCCAAGCCACTGACTGATGAGTCTTTCAGAAGGTCAGTTCTGTCTTATGATCTTCTGACTTCAGAACCTCCACCGAATCATTAGACAAAATGGTTTAAGAGGTTAAGTTGAGTATAGGTGGATCCACATTGGGTACAGCCAGTAGGGCCTCCAAAGTTGGATCAGCACAATAATGTTTCTTATCATGGCCACTAGGTGTCGACAGTGCAGCAGGCTGACCCCATTGCTTCTGAATGACATCTGCAAATAAGGCAGGACATGGAATAAAATCCTGATCTGCAGCAGGAACCGCAAATAACTCCCCATGAGGAGTGGAGGCATCTGGGGCATCTTTTGGATCTACAATCTTTCCCATAAGCATAGCCTTATGGAATAAAGTCTTAAAGACTGAAGGTCTAAAGAGATTAGTAAAGATGGGTTTGTCAGACACCACCCCCTCATCCTCAGAAAATTCACCCACTTCCTCATCCTCCAGTCCCGAGCCCTCACTGCTACAAGACTCACGCTTGTAGCTTGTAGACTCATGAAACTGGGCGAGGAGCTGGGTGATGAGGATGTTGCAGCTGCCATGCTGGAACAGCAGGAGGTACTATTCCCCCCTGGCCTAAAGTAGAAGCAAAAGCCTTAGCCAAGGCTTTAGTAAATATAGACTGAAAATCTAAGGGACCTGTAGCCCCTTCTCCCACCCTCAAGTGGAGCCCCGCAGCAGTGGGAGTGAAGGTGGCTTCTGGGCCCTGAGCCGTAGTACTAAATGTCCCTTGAGATCCCTCCAGGGAAACCTGCTGGCTATTCCCAGGGATAATGTGAGATCCAGTGGAAACCTGGTCCTCTCCAGCTGTAGAAATAGCAACCTGGTCAAGGTTAGTCACAGTAGTGGTCCCAGGTGTGGAAGCCAACATAGATTGCTCATGTAGAGCTTTCCTCTGAGCTGTATTAAACTGCCTTTCCAAGGCCTTATGTCTTCTCTAAGCCTCCTTGTCCCCTCAGACAGACCTGGAGGATGACAGAGGAGTTTGAGATCTGCTGGAATGTCCATTTTCACTTGAAGCAGAGGTTTTTTCTTTAACTCTGCAGGTCTTGACAATTTTAGGAAAACTGTCAGGTTGATCCACATCAGAGGAAAATTCCTGGTCCCCCATAATAATGATTAAAATCAAGACTTGCCAATAATAATAGACAATTTCAAGCTTTGCACAGGCTGGGACCAAAGCAGTTGTCAATAAAGCAGAAATTTTTTTTGCCCCAGCAGTAGCCTGTAATGAGGCTCAACTCACAGTCAGAAGATCAATTCTGGTGAAAAAACAATTCTTCAGGTAGAAATGCAGGTGCAAGACTTTAGTCAGTCTCCCAGCACCTTAAACCTTCTTGACAGGCAATTCAGGCAATCGCAGGAGGAAAAACTTCGCTCCAAAAGCAGTCTCGCAAAAGACCCAGTCTGAAGAGAAAAAAGAACGGGAAATTCAAAGGCTTGTCAGTTGGCTAGCTGCCGTTAAAAAGAGCATGCAGCCGAGACCTCAGCTGTTTAGCGCTTGCAGAACCTGTCAAAATTCCATCTCAGTTGGAAAAGGCACCGAAGCCGGTAAAACCGCTCCGTTCGTACCGCAAGGACAATTTTAAAAGAATATGCTTGGTAATACCAAGCAGGGACTCTAAAGCCGCCAAAGGAAGCCAAAAAGAAAAAAAAAACACACACAAAGGTGGTGGCGGTTATGCCAGCGGACCGGGAAACCAGCCTCACACACCGGCGGCAAGACAGCTTGGGTCAACACTGTCAGGATTTGCCCAGCTGGACAATCTCTTTAGCTGCAGAAAAAGAGCAGGAATATCATTCCGGAGCCCCGGCAACGATCTCACCTCTGCTCGCAGCAAAACAAAGCAGCTGCAGCCGCAGACTGCTTCGTTGTCGCTCCCCCGTAAAGCTAACAGCTAGATTAAACACAAAATAATTAAAAACAAAGCTAAACAATTAAAACACTAAGTAGTCACACCTAACTAACTGCCAGAGCAGTTAACACACGTCCCTACAGCTAGACTGAGAGAAACAATTGAGTCTCAGAACAACAAGGGAGGCGGAGTCACACCAAGAAATGTAAAGTCATACATTCTCAGTCCCTGGCAAACAGATAGGAGAAAACCCAGATGTGGATTATCCCTGCATCGCAATGGAAAAACTAAATCTTTTCAAATATTGTTGTGTTTCATATTGAGTAATTATCCTGGTATTTAATTTCTAGCAGAAACATGCTTAAAAAGGATACATGAACAATTTTTCTTTATCTCAGGGAGACAGTACATGAAAAATGACAGAGTTGTACAAATAAGTTATGTATGTTTTATACATTTATACAATTTTATAGCCTCACCTGAAACTGAATCTGGAGGCAACATGCTCCATCTTGACTTTATGATTAGAAGCAACTGGTCAATTTCCTTTGAAAACAGTGGTTTTTTTGTACATGTTAAACAAAGCCATTCCACTGTTTAAAAGCAGAAGAGTGCTTCTCTTCTTCAAAGTGAAGGGAACCTTTAATTTAACCTTCATTGAAGTAAAGTATCTTTTGAAGTTCTGTACTGCCTTAATACTTAGTCACATGCCTACTCTTTCTTTTTATTCCTCATTAAACTCTCATGTATTACTGCATCCTTGCAAAATACTTTAGTTCTATAATTTTAAAATAATCATTATAGATGCATATGTTGGAAACAATTATGTTTATATTGTTTATAAAATTTGTATTTTATACTGCTATATGTGCCTATTCAGACAAGCAAATTTTAGGCTGTTGGTTAGGCATATACCATATTTCTTAGAGTATAAGACACACTTCCCCCTCCCCCCGAAAAGAGGCTGAAAATTTGGGTGTGTCTTCTACTATGAATGCAGCTTTTTCAAAGCTTTTTTTCAGCCCTTATGAGGCTCTAGCAAGTGAAGTTATCTCCGTGATTTTCCTGCTCCCTCTGACTCTCAGATGTGCTTTAACTTTTTTTCAGCCCTAACAAGGCCCTAGCGAGTCTCTGTTCTTTGCCTGCTCCTTCCAACTCTCAGCTGTGTTTTAGAAGCTTTTTTCAGTGAAGCGATCTTCCAGGCTTTGCCTGCTCCCTCCAACTTCCAGCTGTGCTTTAAAAAAAATTTTTCAGCCTTAACAAGACGCTAGCAAGTGAAGTGATCTCCGTGCTTTGCTTGCTTTTCTCATTGCTTCTCTCTCCAAAGATCAGTTGTGCTTTAAAAGCTGTTTTTTATCCCCAAGCATGGGATAAAAAGCATGCACGCACTCTCAAAACAAGCAAACTAATGTGCTGAAGATGACCAGACTAAGGACGCTAGTCAGATGAATGCCTGGTAGGCAGATTTTTTTCCCTATTGCCCTCACCAAAAACTAAGCTGCATCTTATACTCCAATGCATCTTAAACTCTGAAAAATATGGTAGGTCTCTTCATATGATGAAAATTAATGTATCGGAAACTTGTTTTTTAATTCCAGTTATGTAATTGTTAATTGATCAGAATGTAATTGTTCAGAACATAATTGTTGATACAATCAGATATAAGTTTGATGAATAGGTAAGCTTTGTGTTTTATTTGTGAGAAATAGAAACTGAGAAACTGTGGGAAGAAATAAATAAATAGTATGAAAAGTGAAGCAGTTTTGCATCCATTTTTGCATACTTGTTAGGATTGCTAAATGTTTTCTTGTCTTCAAAGAATTCTCAAAATCTTAAAGAAAAACAGACTGAGTATTTGTAAGAACTATTTTAATTTCTGAGAAAGAATGAAAATGTGGAACTATTATATTAAGGATGTATAATTATTGGATCCAGACTTTTGGAATCAAAAGTCGAAAAAAAGGGAGAAATGCTTTCCTTTAAAGTATCAACTAAAAGAAATAATGATATATGCCTTGAAGAAATTAGAACAGAGTTCCCAAATATTTCAGGCTTTGCAAACCAGCAGGGATGGGATGGTTCATGCAAATGGCCAGCAAGCCTGTGTGCCTACTGCTCATGCAAATGGAGTGTGTGCACACTTGTTCACCTGCTTCTCACACAAGTGAGGATGCACGTGTGTGTGCGCTCTCTGGCCATTTCCACGGGCAAGTTGCAAACTCCGCATGGCCCACTAGTTGGCCACAACCACAGGTTAGGGACCTCTGAGCTAGAGAAATGCCAACAGAATTTATAGTTATGATAGTAATAAGACAATCAGAGAAGACATGCATGCATAAAATAGAAGTACGAAAAATTTGAATACAGGGTGTAGAAGGAGTTACTGGAAATGGCATGGGACATCTTTTCTGTAGCTGGAAGCTGCTTTTTAAAGTTGTTGTGCCATTTCTACATCATATGATAGTAGTATAGGCTGAGAAATAATGCACTTTTGTAATAGAAAACTCAATAGTTTCACAAATAGGATAATAAAATGACAGATACAATTTCAATAAGAAAATACATTTGAGACCTGATTATAATGTAAAGGGAGAGAAATATCTAACCAGCTGTCAAATAGGAACATCACATGCAGATAAAATATCAACTTGACAATTTAAAACTTCATGAGAAGAAGCAGTTAAGTACAAACTTCTCTATACTATTAAAAATGGACCAAAAATATGATATCTAATAGTTGGCATATATAACTATACTGAGTAAAATAAATGCTAAACAATGTGCAAATTGCTAGGAAGTGCTTTGTATCTGAAGAGGTATTTGAAAATATGCAAGATTTCCAGAGATTGAGTTTTCTCCATGCAATTGAGAAAATACATGCTTGGTTTACAGAGTTGTAGACAGTTGCAATGCTCACATCCTATGTGCACAGATAACATTTTGACTTTGAATCTGAAGCATTGACTAACCTACAAATTACCAAACTGTTGCACTAATTTCTCACACAAATTTTCTTGCTTATTTCTTTATTTATTTTGCTTAAAATAAAAAAAAAGAATAGAAGCATAGAATCACACAGAGAAAAAGTGTAAGAAAACTAATAGATATGTTTCAGAAATAACACAGGGATGGATAATGAAGGGAACAAAAGAATATAAAAAAGACAACTTTTTTGGGGGGGTAAACTACTGGCAAGGTTTTTCATTCTACAACACATGCCAGAAAATGCTTATATAGCTTTTATACATCAACATATATCTAAATGTAAATGTATACTAAATACTATGCTAAATACTAAATACTAGTATACTACCCTGTTTTCCCCAAAATAAGACATCCCCTGATAATAAGTCTAATCGGGCTTTTGAGTGCATGGCAATAAGGCCAAGTGCTTATTTCAGGGTTCAAAAAAATATAAGACAGGTTCTTATTTTCGGGAAAACACGGTAGTAAATACTGTACTAAATACTAAAATGTAAATGCACTAAATTCATCAATGCTATTTATTAAATTATAACTATCAAAAATAGTTTGACACTGGCTTTGTTAAAAGACAAAGAAAAAATTCTAATCAGAAGCACCTTATTTTTTTCTTAGTACTATTTGTTTGAATTACTGAATTACTAATTTCACAATGCAAAAAGCATTGAAACTTTCTTAGTGGGAGTTTAAAACTAATATTGCAGTGGTTCTCAACCTTCCTAATGTTGCGACCCTTTTAATACAGTTCCTGATGTTGTGGTGACCCCCAACCATAAAATTATTTTTGTTGCTACTTCATAACTGTATTTTTGCTACTATTATGAATCATAATGTAAATATCTGATATGCAGGATGTATTTTCATTGTTACAAATTGAGCGTAATTAAAACATAGTGATTAATCACAAAAACAATAATTATATATTGTGAAATATTTATTTCTAATTACAAATAAATGAAATTTTGTCTTGAAGCATGGTGTAGCATGGGT
>JANHFM010008364.1:32406-49214 GCA_032468115.1 Grayia smithii
ATGTACAATCCTTGTTTTATTGATTTCATGTAATATTCTAATTTTCTGAGATTGTGAATTTGGAGTTTTCATGAGCTTTAAGCCATAATCATCACAATTATGACAAATCAAGGCTTGAACTATCTCTCTTTGCATGTAATTAGTCTATCTCATATATTAGTTTCACCTTTTTCGTTGCATTACTGAAATAAATAAAATTTTGCATGATATTCTGATTTTTCGAGTTTCACCTTTATCTGCCTGGAAGTTTCCTTTTCAATCTGTTTTTCTTTCTCTCTATTTGTTCAAAGAATAAGCATGTTAAGCATAAATTGTACTTAATGCAACAGATTTCCATTTGCTCTTCTATGCAAATTCAGTTTGAAGAAAGCTGTCTGCTTAATTTACTAAATTCCATAAATGTATGGACATTTATTGTTGTAGACATGTTAAATACTGCTACATTTTAAAAGAGTCAGGGTGTAATTATAGTTAACTTTGTGTTGATGTGTAGCTAGACACTTCTCTGGGAAACTTGGGGCTGTAATAATTTGTGTCTCCACAAGGTGGTTTTATTCCTTATTGTCACATGGGCCTTTAATCAACCTCTTGAAAGACTTTAACCGCAACTGATTTAGTTATGAAAAGATCAAGACTTTGATCTGTGAAGTTCAAACACATCCATTTATGACATATAATAGGGATTTTATCTTTAAAAAAAAATAAAGTTTTACAATGCATATAAAAAAATAACACAAACTAATGAAGAACAGAAACAGTAAAAAATCAAAAACAAAGAAAAAAGCAAGAGTAGAGAAACAATAAAAAATAGAAGATTCCAATTTATTTGCATCAAATAGCAGTACAATTGCAAAATTTATCCTAATTCTAATATTACAAAACAATTCACTTTTTTCTATATTCAGGGTTTTTTTTTCTAGTAATCAAAATCACAAATCATAAGTACATTTTTTTCTGTTTCATGCAAAAAGTCCATAGGAGGTTTCCAGTCAACCAAAATGTAGACATTGTTTTTTTCTCTTATCAAAGGGATTAATATAGCTATTTCTATTAGTTCCATAATATTCACCAATCATTTTCCCATTATAGCATATGTCAAATGTTTCTACTTTTGAGTACAAATAATCTCACTGCAATTATCATATATAGAAACAAAGTTCGACAACTTTTGGTTCCCAAAAGAAAAGTCTCTGATTTCAGTTGTACTTTAACCTTTTAAATCTTCTGAATTAATCCATGTATTTGTAATTGAAAATGTTTGGGCTTTTTTACATATCCACCAAAGATGATAAAGTGTCCCTTCTTGTTGTTCACATTTCCAACAAATGTTTAAAAAACCATTATATATTCTAGATCATTTTTCTGTTGACAAACACAAATGTTACATCATTTCATAAAAAGTAAAAATAGAATGTAATGTAAATTTCAGTCCTTTCAACCATATATTTTCCTATTGGTTCATTTGTATCTTATAGCCAATTTTTTTTACTCATTTTATTATACATTCGTTTACTTGTTGTTCTACTGTCTCATATTTCAGAAAAAGTTTATATATTTCAGCAATGACATGTTCACCAGTGAGTAGTAGGGTTTCTATTATGGGCTTCAGAAATCTGAAATTTTACTAAGAGGCAGCAATGAGAGCTTTCTATAGCAGGGGTCCCCAAACTTGGCAGCTTTAAGACTTGTGAACTTCAACTCCCAGAATTCTCTAGCCAGCATAGCTGGCTGGAGAATTCTGGGAGTTGAAATCCACAAAGCTGCCAAGTTTGAAGACCTCTGTTCCATACCTTTCAATCCAGATAGGGTTGCCCAGCAGTTTGAAGCTGCCATGTCAGTATGATGCCTTCCAAAAATACCAGAGCTATTGTCATATACAGTCAGTTTCACATTGAGGAAGGTTGGTTTAGAATAAGTTGACCTTTTAATTATACGGTTTCTTTGTTTTCTTTTGATTGTTTTGTTTTCTTCTTTAAGATTTGTATATCTGCTTTTTATTTTATTTGTTTATATAGATTCTACTACTGAGAAAATAGCCATTGTTAAGAAGCTGGAGTCTGTAAGTATTCCTCAAGTAACAGTCAATACTCAGGAGACAAATAGTGAAGGCAACAACTGCAGCCAACCTTTAAAAGATAAGCTCCCCCTGGAACAGAGTCCACTGGTTATGATCCTTACAAGCCAGCAGCAGTCAGAGAAAGCAAGTCAAGATCAGTTTGGGATTAAGGACATGTCAGAGCAAATTTCCTGGCCACCAGAGCTATCAATAGATAAAGCAGAAGACAAATCACATCTAAAGAAATTGGTAAGAAAAAGTATTGAAAATCTTCTTTGGATGTTATGTTGTTTGACCATTTTGCTATTTTATGAAAAAGACATCAACTCTTCTTTCCTCAAGTACCATTCTTGATACACCTTGTAATATTGGACATTTTTACACACTGTATTCCAGATTTAAACATCTCCCAAACTGAATCAGGGTGATTTGGACATAATAAATATGTAAATCAAAGAGAATTCATCCAAAGTCAATTGATTTGATTCTGAACTATCTCTGGCTTTCACTAATGATTGTGAGTTTCATACATTTACAAACACACTGCAATGTCTAAGAATCGATCCAAAAACATTTTTCACAAAAACCAAACAAAAGCAGTCATGTTATTCAAAAAAATTTCTGGTTGCATGGATAGACAGACCTCTATTCTACTTGTAACTTTCTTCACATTTGTCCATTAAAAGATAGAAATGTGTTGGTCTGATTTTCATCTCAGAAGGATAAATAAAATTTCTGAATATGTCATTCAGTTCCACAAATAATTAAATTAGTCCTTAGACTGTCCTCCATATTACTGGTTTTTTTAACAAGAAATGTCTGAACCTTTTTTTAACAAAATTGAGCTGCCTTCCTCTTTTAATATACGTCAACAAATTTTCATCCAATTAATTGAACATTAAAAAAAAATAAAACCCTACAGCTTGTTCATTTTTAGTAACAACCAAGAAGGGATTCAAATTTCAGATCTCAAATTTAATTCAGTCCCCAAAAAGAATTGAGGCATTCTGCATAGACTAAAGCTATTCAGGGCAAAAAAAATTCCAAGTTCTTTTTCACTCACTGCTTTCTAATAACTCCCAGTCTTGCTTCCTTTGAGTCAAAAGGCCCACAAATCTTTTTTTTTTCCCCTTCTCCTTTGCTATTGCCAAATGTTAAAGTCCAACAATGCTGATCCCAAATCTCTCAATGGAAAAATTCCTGGGAATCACATTAACCTTACTGTGAGCACCACACCAAAATGATGGTTCTGATCCCAATTTTATGTTCCCTGCAAATAAATTTATTACTACCAAACAACTAATTCATGCTATTTTCTCTGAATTGGATTTCCTTTGGGACTCTTTTCAAGATTATTTGGAAACTTCAGTTAAATTAAAATAGAACTGCAACTGCATTGGGCTGCCCAGTATGAACCCTTGATTCCATTACACTGACTGCAGGTTCATTTCTAGGTTTAAGTGAAAGCTGCTAAACTGATTTTTAATGGTATTGAATGGCTTGAAAAACAAATATTTTCAAGGAAAAGTCTTCCCCAATGGATCTGTCATCTTTCAAATTTGTCATCCAGGATTTTTGCCAAGATCAATGAGCTTGGTTAGCTACAAAGGAGAGGCCTTTTCTCTCTCTCCAGGGAGGCACATGTGACCCTCCCTTAATTTACTATCAAAGTCAAAACATTTCTCTTTATTAAAAATGTAAAAATAATGTAAAAATATCTATAATGTATATAACATATGTATTTATATATTTATATCTATTATCTAGTGTAAAATATCTATAACTTGCAGTAAGTGAGCCTTTTTAATATCTCTACAGTGCTATTTACTAGTTGTATCCTGTTTCCTAATTTTACATTTTTAATAACAGCATAATCTGTCATGAAAATGCCAGTTAGTGAGTGGATTTGAAGTAAAATATAGAATTGAAAAACTTTATATTAATCAGCATTCATAGGTGATTTTCAGATACTGGCCCCAAATTCTTCAGCCTATTGACTCCCTTCATGAAGCTTCAGATTGCTCATTGATCTCCAAACATGTTCCCAGGGCGAGGGCGTTCTCTGTGGGCGCACCGGCCCTCTGGAACGAGCTTTCCATCAGCCTCCGCATTGCCCCTGACCTCCGCTCCTTCCGGCGTGATCTGAAGACTTGGTTTTTTAACAAGATCAGCTGATTGGACGGGATTTTTTAGTGAATTTTAAACTCTTTTAAATTCTTAAATTTTTAGTATTTTTATTGTTATATTTATTGTATTTATACAAATTGTTTTATTTGATTGTTTTGTCTGTTTTATATTGTGAGTCGCCCTGAGTCCTTCAGGAGAAGGGCGGCATATAAATACAATACAATAAAATAAATAAATATGAAAATAATAAATACTATTCTATCTAATAGCACTATGAATAATAACAACATTATAAATGGTTAGTCCCAACCATCTGGAAGGAGGAGGTTAATATTCCCCATTTTGAGGAACCCTGGCCTAACAGTTTTGGTTTTTTCCTTTCAAGTCAGCATTGACCCTTGGCAACTGCCTGGACAATTCTCTCTAGCTTTCCTGGCAAGATTTTGGACAAGATTTGCCATTGCCTTCTTCCTAGGACTAAGAGAGAGAGTGATTGGCCCTTAGCTGACTTTGTATACCTAATGTGGGATTAGAACTGATGGTTTCTCAATTTCTAACCTTGTGCCTTACTACTACACTGATCTGGCTGACTGACCTAACAGTAGGCTGAAATTATCCTGTTGGGAAGCTATGCTGGTTGATAGCAGAAGCTATGCATTTGCCATAGTGTGATCTATACAGGAAAGTTCAGTAATAAAATGTTGCAAAATATTGTTCCTATTCATAGATCTTCTGCAGAATACTCCATTTTATTTCCTTGATCATTTTTAGCACGATAACAGATAGTCAAGATTCTGCTCCTGTAGAAAAAGTTTAGTACTAGTTGGCCTCTTTCCAATTCCACTCCCTTTAAAAGTTTTTCTTTTCCTAAGGTTTGGATTTCTTATTATTCTCCATAGAAAACTATCATCCTCAAAGCTCAGCATTTGGCAAATTTTTCATAATGGTCAATTGGCAAATGGATTTTCCTCCCTGTGAAGAAGAATGTGGATGGAAAGTGAAAAATATCTCGGGATAAATACCCATTGTCTTCACAATATTATACTGCACCCTCCTCCACTGAAGTGAAATGTGGGAAGAAACCTGATTGATAAAAGGCAACATTTGTTTTAACTACGGAATTCATTATTATCACTAAACACAATTATGGGAGAACCAGTTTGGTCTAGTGACTCAAAGACCAGGCTAGAAACTATGAAAGTCAGATGGGTGACTTTGGGCCAGTCACTTTCTCTCAACCCACAATGTCAACCTCAGGTGACAACTCAGTCAATTTTTGTTGCAACCAATGGATCAACACTCGTTTGAACTGAATAAAAGTAGACCCTGCACTTGTGGAAAAATGCTAGAAAGAAAGAAAAAAGATATTATGATGACAATCAATATAAGCAGTTTTAAAGGGGAATAGCTAATTCATGGAGCTATCAGTAATTATCTGTAATTACTACTTTTGTTGGCAGTATATTGTTTTTAGACACTCTTAAAGTACCCAGGTGCTAGAGAGCTACAGTTAAAAATGGTTGCTTCCTGCTGTCATATCTGTAACCTTCCTGGATGCATCAGTTAGGTTACTTGTGACACAGAATGCTGGAATAAAAAGATCTTTTAACTTGTTCAAAAAAATCTCATTTATACTGTATGTTCTTAGCCTATTTCTACTTTTATACTTATCAAAATTAGTACTATGTTAGGGTGTCACATTTTATTAACTTTTGGCATTGTAATTGTCAAGCTTGATCTTCACATTGACTTTGAGGGAGGGGCCATTATGGAGTTTCCGATGATATAAATCCAAATCTACTGAAAATATTATAGTTGATTGAAATAGTTTATTACTTGCTGATTTATTCTCACTGTATCATAGTTTTAAAATAGTGCCTCATTTTTAACATTTGGTTTCCAACAAAATAGGATGGACGAATAGCAAGATTTCTGTCTTCAGTAGAGGAAATTTTCATTTTAGCATTATTTATTTAATAGAATTTGAATCTATACGCTTTTTAATGGAAAAGGATAATAGAAGAACTTTTCATTCTTTCAATAGAATATATGCTTAGCTGTTATTCTTAAACTTTTATGTAGTTGATTTTAAAAAGGGCCACAACTTATAAAAAGGAGTTATGTGATCTAGATGGTTTCTCTTTTTCAGGTGGTTGATGATCATTCCAACACTGTGATGAAACCACTGTGGCCAGATATTCAACAAGAGCTGAAAATTGTTGAGTCTGAGGAGGAGTTTTCGTGTACCAGAAGCGCTCTAAAGACAGATGAACAACAACAACAACCACGGGAGTTTAAACCAAGTCTTATATCTATTGCATCTTCAGAAGCAAAGAGTTTAGCGTGTAGTTCTCTTCTGCTACCAACTCCCTCCAAAGAGGAAAACCTAATTGGAGATCCATTGGCTATATCTGATGTTCTTTCCAAAGAATCAAAAGATGTACAACTTTGCAACTCTGAGCCGTTCAGAAAGCAGAGTAGTATTTCTTTCACCTCAATGAAGCTGCAAAATATTCCATGTTCAAAAAATTGCCCACAAGATGATAACACAAAAAATGACGTCCCATCTCAATCCCCAAATTGGAAGTTTCCATCAGAACTAAAAGAAAACACAGCTTTTTCAACAGACAAGTCATCATATTCCAAAGACAATAATTTAGATCAGCCAGAATGTGAAAGTAAGAATTGGCTTCTTCAAAGAGAGAAAAAAGTTAAAACAACAACCCAGTTAGAAAAAAGCAGTGACACATATTCAGAGAGAGATCTAGCCAAATCAAAGATTCAGTGTAGAGCTGAAGTCCCATGGGACAAAAAGGGCATAATGAATGATCAAAACTCTGCTAATCAACAGGAGGAAGATACATGGAGTGACCACGTCCATAGTTTAGAATTGCTAGAGCCATGGGAAGATCATCAGTGGGTCACCAGTCCCCTTCATTCTCCTACCTTGAAAGAAACTCAAGGGAAGGCACTTCAGGAGTTTCAGCCACAGAACCAAGGAATGGCCCAAAGCCATTTCAAGAAACCATGTTTCAGTCGTAGCTTTTCCTTAGATAGTAAAGATTTTTTGAAAGCTCATTGGGCTATAGAAATACCTTTAGCTAATGCACATGAGGAACAGCTTTGTGGTGACCTAGAACAAGGAATGAAGGAATATTCACCAGGACAGTGGAAAGAAAATTTTCAGAAAGCTGAAGCCTGGCTGAATTGTTTAAAGGAAACTTCAAACTCACATGAAACAAACATGAAATATCTAAGTGATCAAGCAGGCTTTGCAGCAATGGAGTTGCCTTCTGGTCTTGAAGGATTGCCCAACGTTGCCTGTAAAGCATTGGTTAAGAAGGAAGTGCCTAAAGATGAGAAAAATCAAGCAAACATGAAGCTAGATTCTCCTTTGTCACAATTTAATACTGAGGTCAGTTTATTAAATTCAAACTGCACAGGAAAGCAGGCAACTAATATTCAACAGAATGACAGACCTGGAGTTCCTATTATGAAAGGATCATGTTGTATTAAAGAGCTGCAGATCAATAAAGGTGAAGACATTCCATGTAAAGGAAAGGCAAGGCCCTCTTCTCTCAACCTGGATTCTGTCCTTCCACTCACCAGCCTTTTTAATTTTGACAACTTGTCTTTCCCCTCTTCACCCAGGCACTTTCTCTGCGGGCAGAAAGAAATTAAGTCTAGTGATTCTGCACCATCCCTTCCTGTTTCTTGTCCAAGTGAAAATAAAGCTGACCTTTGGGGGTCACACTTTGATCCTCAAGACTTAGACTTAGAATATATAATGATGACTCATGCTACCACTGGTCGTCGTAATTCTGCCCCTGTAAGTGTTTCAGCAGTAAGAACATCTTTCATGGTTAAGATGTGTCAGGCTCGAGCTGTGCCAGTAATTCCACCAAAGATTCAATATACCCAAGTTCCTCAGCCTTTGCAGGCACAAAACCCCAATTGCAGAATCTCACTGGCATCAGAGAATAAAGAAACAGAAGTCAAGAAAAGTCTGATCAAGCCAATTCAAAACGCTCAGGGTCAGCTTCAACTCCCAAAGAGTCCACCACTCGATGGGATGATGGGAAAAGAAAACAACAGTACACTCATTTTGGATTCAGCTGCAGCTAGAAAAGCCGAACCATCTTTTTCCAATCATAATACTACTCAGGATGCACCAGTTCTTCGGCGAAAGAGAACCTCTGAAGGAGAAACTACTGGAGATACTCCACAGTCCTCAAAAATGGAGAGGCCATCTGGGGTTTCAAAGCCTTCTTACAGATCTAGACCAGGAAGACCTCAGAGCCTTATTTTATTTAGTCCTCCCTTTCCTATCATGGACCATCCCTCTTCTGCAGACTCTAGAGTATTGTTATCTCCTATAAGAAGCCCTACACAGACCCCTTCTCCAAGTCCAATTTTGAATGATTTATTAGGGGCAGCCCCAGAGGGCGTCACTCTTCATAACAAGATGACTATTCCAAAGAATGGCCAAAGACTAGAGACATCTACAAGTTGCTTTTACCAACCACAGAGGAGGTCTGTAATTCTGGATGGAAGAAGCGGGCGTCAGATAGAATAATGTCTTTCAATTTCTCTTCCCTGGTGGATGAGATATACTGGTAACACTGAGGACTATGAATATGATACTATTATTGCTAAATGCTTATTACTAAACAGTATTTGTTGATTTCAACAATCTTTAATTTTATACTTTGTCACATTTAATAGATGAAATTATCCCACAGGTGAAAGCAACATTTTACTGCAAGGAAAGGCAGAGGTAAAAGTTGTCTAGAAATGTATTCCTTTATAAGACACTCTCATGCTTCTGCTTTCCATCAACAGACACGAATCGTCTCAGCTAATGTTCCTTTCCATGATCTTGCTTATTGCCTTCCTATAATGTTGAAATGCTAAGTATTGGGGATTTAAGTCCAAGTACGTATTAAGAACAGCAGACCTGCTCCATGCATCTATATCCTGACCTACAAAGGAGCATTGTCACAAGAATAATGTGCATGCTGGTGAGAGAGGAATGCTGATGTGTTTGAGTGAAAGCTATTTTGATAAGCTATTATTATTAAAAACACGAATTATATCTTACATTTCTCTAAATGGTTGATGGATTTTAATACTGATTATAGAAGATTGTACAAATAGTCATACAATACAAAATATGTGCTCTGTCAATGATTAGAAGATTTAGTGATGTACTAGAAGGGATTGAACCCACTCCAGATGATTTTCATTCTCCTCCAAAAAGCACTAATTTGCTATTTCTGTAGCAGTGTCACTTTTGGTAGCTCTTAAATGGAGTGAAAGGGTAGTCATAATAAGCTTCAATCCATTTATTAGAACATTATAGTGCACTGATGTTTATTGAAGACATTATAATATGATTTCCTCTACACCATCCCCAATGTGGCTGCTTTGCAAATGAGATTACATTTAAGTTGCTACCCAACTTGCATCAATAAGTGGCACAAAGTAAATTTCAATTAGCAAATAAATTCCAGCCCAAATGTCTGGTTGCAAGTTATTAAATCAGAATTGGGAGTCTGAAGATCTATCAAGAATGACTTACATGTGTTAGATTTTGTTTTCTCATTGACTCTCAATATCATAGTCTAGAACCACATATTCACAAAACACAGTTGAACTAGAGCTAGGATAGAAAATATGTAGACAAGTGACTGTTGTGAAAATATGTGACAAGTGACTTTGGTATACATATAAGATATTGAAATGACATATATTATAATTTCACTAATACTTATTTTGATACATGTACTTCTACCTAAAATTCCAACTTTGATTTTGAGAATAAGTTGCTTCACATAACAAAATGAGCACCTCTTACTTTTGAAGCCTATTATAAATCCCTGTTTCCTTTTTTTTAAACTTTTCAATAAAATTTATGTAAGGCAATTTGAAATAATAGCAAAAGAGGATTGGCAGTTCTAAAACACTGTGGTTTTCTCTTTATAACAGAGTGACACTGTCTTTATTTGCACATCGTTATTAACAAAAAAACAACAACCTGATTTTAATTGAAGAGAATTTAATTGAAGAGAAATTCAGCTAAAGACAATTGGAATGCTATGGATTTTTAAGATTTTTAAGATTCATTTTGAGAATAAATCAGTTTTTCCGTTTTTGGAAACATAGAACAAGAGGTTCTGCTCTTTGCATCTTAGATTTGGTCAAGGCTTGGTATGATGCTTATAAGAGTTGGCAAAGAAGGGAAAGAAAAAAAACAGTGTCCTTTTTTCCTCTTTGTCCTATAATGCCCAAGAACAGAAGGGAAGGCACTGTGGGCTGTCATTTTTGATGGAAGAAAGAATATGTTAATGGAGTAAAACAGAGTGCTGAATTAGAAGGAAAGTTGTTAGTACATTATACCCTTTCTGGGATAACAAAAATAATTTACTTGCTTATTGAATGGTATCTAGAGAGAAAGAAAGATTTGCAGTAGTTACCTGTGGGATGGTTTGTTTTTTTGCTTAAGTAATGCCTAGGAATTGCTTTTAAGCAAGGTATATTGACTATTTTCCTAGTGACAGATATATTTTCTAAAAGTGTGCTATAGGAATATATTAAAATACAGTATAATTAAGATCTAAGAAGCTGTCTTTAAATTGCAGTGCATCTCTGAATATTGGACAAAGCCAGTGTTTAGAAATTAGGCTTTGTTGCAAACTCCTCGTGTAGGCTTTCCACATTTTTGATAGAGAAAGATCATCAATTGCTTTGTCTGCTAACCATGGATTCTGTCCTTCCAAATTTTTTTTCCTGCAATTGGTTCTTCAAACCAACACAGGACTTTACCAACTATTGCTAAGCTTAACTGAAACAGATCTCACTCGAAAAAAGAGTAAATCTTCCAATTATTTCATGGTAATGGTCCCTGGCAGTGGTGGAATTCAATTTGTTTTACTACCAGTTCTGTGGCCGTGGCTTGGTGGGCATGGTGTGGCTTGGTGAGCATGGCTTGGTGGGTGTGGCAGGAAAAGGATACTGCAAAATCTTCATTCCCACTCCATTCCAAGGGAAGGATTCTGCAAAATCCCCATTCCCACTCCACTCTGGGTCCAGCCAGCAGTGGTTTTTGCTGATTCTCCAAACTACTCAAAATTTCCGCTACCGGTTCTCCAGAACCTGCTGAATAGCACTTCTGGTCCCTGGGGCGATTGTGGTCAAGAATTGTTGTATGAGATGAGAGAGATGATTAAGAAGCTAGGAAAGTGCCTGTACATCACTTTGCATCCTTAGCACTCTTTTGCTTCAATTTCTTGTCAGAGTCAATTCTTGGGTGCACACACACACACACACACACATACACACACTTTCAGTTGAGATTGGGAAAATCATGGGCAAATCTTTAAAATGGATGGGATTTTTCTTCCACTGTGTTCTTTAAAAAGGCCTAACTTTAGGGGGGGGGGGGGTTGTGGGTGGGAGGAAAAGGCGAGGGCTGCACTTGGTTTTTCAGTGGCATGCTGAGACCAACACTCTAGAAGTTAGATCAAGGTTAAAATAAAATAAAATTGATTTCATTTCATTCAAAAGTAAATTCGGTTAATTTTTTTTTTAACATGTATTAAATGTAAAAATGTTCCCATGCATTTTTGTAGTTTTCTCCCTTCTTTCATAGTAATAATTACAACTTGTTGGCAACTTTTGAAAGGACACATCCACTATAGTCAAAGCATTCAAGGTCTCTCTTTGGCTGTAAGGTCTCACACTGTGCATCTTTCCTGTATATGAAAAATGCTGTATGCCATGTTAAATTGCTTATAACATTTTAACTGTAATTCTTTAAGATACAAGTATACTTTTTTCAAGATTTGTTTCTGATAATTTTATTAAAATAAAACAAATTTAAGTTGAGGATAAATCCCTGTTCCTTCCTGCCCCTTCCCTTCCCTTCATAAGAAATTATGAATCCGTTTTTCCTGTTGCTTTCAATTTTAGAGGGGGAAGCCAAGTCCATTAATGTGAGCTTTGTATGAATGTGTTGAATTTCATTTAATCATCGTGATGAGTATTGTTTTCATGGAGTGCTGCTCCTCTATTTTAGTTCTTACATCACATGGGAATTTTGCCAAGTCTCAACCATGAGATTAAACTGGAGTTTTTATAAAAACATATTTGTGTCTTAGTGTTGTTTTGACAATGAACATAGTTACTGTGCTCTTGATGAGAACAAAAGATATTTACTTTTGATATTTCTATTACAGTCTTCCTTATTTGATAAGCTAAATCAGGGAACTTTCCAGATGCTGCTGAAATTCAATTTCCAAAAGGCCCAGTTAATATCAAGTTCTGAGAAATATTGGTGAGAATTCTTTCAGCAATATGAAGGGCTATAATTTCTCCATCTTTGAATAGCCCCAAGCATTAAGGATGCTCATCAGCATCACAGGTGTTATTATGCCAGATCATTGACAACCAATCCTTTAAAGAAATTGAGAGAATGTACTTTGTTATTTCATTCTGATCTGAAAAATAATCTTTGGAGTAGATTTATACTCCAGGAAGTTGACTGAACTACTCCATGTGGATGGCTCATCTACCTGTGGGAAGCAGTCAGAATATTAGCGAACACCCTGTATCCTTTGTAACTAGTCCAAAAGTTAGAGACAGACTTAAAATTCTTGCTGAACTTCAGCCTTTTTCATATCTAGTAGAAGAAAATCCAATCTTCTGTGTTTCCAAAGCAACTTGCATAAATCTAACATTACATTTGGTAGCAGCTGGATCTCATATTCTCTTACAAAGCATCTATCTTGACTACTGTCACCACAAGCTCATAACTGGAAGGGATTTAATTCTCTTTCTATCTCTCCTCCAGCTGCTTCCTTTTCATTTTTCAAAATCTAAATGCATTAATTGGAATCCTGTTCGTGTCTTTCGATACATTAAAATGAAAGGCAATCTGCATGCATTTTGACTGATATACCACAGAACTTAGGATGCTTAGTCTGGTATTTTACTTTTAGTAATATATTTAGCATGGCTATATAATTAGGGAGTAATCTGCTTTGTGCTGGAATAAGATCTGGGGAATCTGCTAGTTCCCTGGATTTGACGGGATTCATGGCTTCTTCCTTATTCATGGATATACATGCAAAAAAAGACCTGATCTGGGAAAATGGAACTTTCACTATTATACTGAAGAAAGAATAATAGTATCAGCTATACATTTTCTCCTTCTTTGAGAAGATCGCCAATATATCACATAATATTTTAAGAGGAGGTGAAAAATTCCAGTGAAAAGTCAGCAGTGCAGAGTTGCAAGGAGTGGATTTGGGTATTTTAACATTAGGTCTTTTGGAGCAAATTGGAAATGGGTCTTTATTTCTATAATATTGTTAACTGTGAGGGCAAACTTATCATTTTCATGTGTTTTCTGTGGCAGATGTTTTATAATACAGGTAGTCCTCAATTTATGACCATAACTGAACACCAAATTTCTGTTGCTATGCAAGACAGTTCTTAAGTGTTTTGCCCCATTTTATGACCTTTCTTGACACAGTTGTTGAACAAATCTGGCTTCCCTTTTGACTTTGACAGAAGATGATCACATGACCCCGCAACAATCATAAATATATGCCAGCTGCCATGCATTCAAATTTTGATCACATGACGATGCAGATGCTGCAAAGGATGTAAATGTGAAAAACAGTCATAAGTCACTTTTTTCAGTGCCGTTGTAACTTTGAACTGTTACTAAATGAATGGTTGTATGTTCAGGGCTATCTGTAGTAGAAAAAAGGTCTATTCCTCTTTAATACAAATACTGTATAAAATGGACAACGCTTCTCCTTTAATACATTGGAAACTTAGTAAGACATGTACAAAGTAAGTGCTCAGGACTATATTCTTGCTCTTTCTAAAATAGTGAATGTTTACAGTATTACAAATATTCAGAACTAATTTTAAGTTATATCACTTACAAAGAGCAAAATCTGGTTTATTACAGGTAGTCCTTGATTAATAACCATTGCTTGGCAATCATTCAAAGTATTGAATGATTTTTTTTTCTGCAAAGAGTTGATTCAAAACAGAACCAAATTTTTGGTCCCTAATCCATGGCCATACACATACAATTGTTGATTGAATGTCAGTGATGCTGGTGGAGGAAGGAAATGCATCATATCCTTTTAGATTTAATGAAAATGCAATCCAGAAATATTTAATTTTAGCAATAGGAAGATATGTTAGCACTTCAAAGCAAATACAGCAGCTGCTTAATAATAAGCCAAGGGATAAAAGACAGAACTGGGGATAAAATAACATAGTTGAAGTTTTCAGGAAAAAGAGCATTTTCTGAAAGGCAAAAGCTGAAGCAAAGAAACAAAAAACAGATGTTGAACTCATTTTCCACTGCTGAAAGAACTTGGGGAAAAAAGCTTGTTTTAAAAATGGAGAAGGTTAATCTCTGTCTCAGCAAATACAATATTCGTTTTATTCTATATTTCATTACCGTTACCTTAGGCAATTGAAGTTCACCAATTTTTTCTCAAAAGAAAAGTAAGCCAAAAGTATCCTATGTCTCTCAATATGTCCTGGAGTATCTACAGCCTTAAACCACTTGTTAAAGAAGAGCCTTGTTTAACTGTTACAGAAGGAATATTCTTTCGGTAAGAACTATGCAACTCCAACATGACTGGAAAGACTTCAGTCAGAGCTCTTCAAACTTGGCAGCTTTAAAACATAGCTGGCTGGAGAATTCTGGGAGTTGAAGTCCACACATCTTAAAGCTGCCAAGTTTGAAGATCTCTGACTTAGGTCATATTTCAATGGGGCAGGAGCGTTGCTGAAAGCACTTGAAAACAACATTAGAGGGTTCACACCCATGCTTATAGCCTCCAATCTCTATACTTGACATAAGGCAGGGATGAACAGTTTTTAGAGACTTAAAGTATATTTAGAATTTGGAGAATAAATGCACTCACAAAATGGCTGTGATATTCCTAGAAACAATGTGAAAGCAGAGGCAGGATTTTTTTGTTTTTGCTTTCAATACGGAAGCTATTATTTTTATTTAAAAACATTAAACATCAGGAGACTTGGATGATTTGCCATGTATCCAGGGCAGTATTTTTATAGGATGGAGAAAAAAATTAGAACATTCTCTGATCCAGTAACTTCCATTTGTGCTGGGAAGCAACTTCTAGCATTCTCAGCCAGATTATTCCAGGTTGGCGTTGGCTAACCTCCTGAAGAACATACAGGATAGTATGATAAAACAAATGCTTTGCATGTGGTAAATCACACATTCGGTTTTTGGCTTCTTCAGTTGTATATATGAGCTAACTAATTAGCAGAAACCTCTTCATGAGATCCTGTAGAGTGGACAGAATGCTTAATAACAAGCACCACCATTTGCTTCTTGTTTTTAGCAGCTTTTCACAAGCACGTAAATGTAAGATGATACAGAGAACATTGGCAACAGCCTTGGAGGACAAGATGAAGAACCATTACTAAGGCAGAGGTCAGGTAAGCAGGAGTTGAGCCCATTCCAAGAAACTAATTTAAGAAATCATCTCAGATAGGCTCTTTTCTAGTTCACACAAAGATAAAGGGAGGGAGAGGGAAGCACATTCAGACTTACAAAATTCTGTTCTATGCCTGTTACAATAAAAGTAGTCCTGATCTACATAGTATTGGTTTCTTAGTCATGTTTAAGTTGTAAGATGAACAAAGAAACAACACAGGTTTTACAGGAAAAAAATATGTGAAGAATTGAGAAATAATTGAGTAATCTTAGCAACATTTTTGGGTGTGAAAAACAGGGTGACAAATTCAAGACCATATTCCTGCACACTGTGCCCCTGTAATAGAATATTTAGAATTTGTACCAAAAACATATGAGAATATCTATAGTCAAGATAAGATCATTGGACAAAAGCTATTTGTCCACAATATGGTCTAGAAGCTATTGTAGAACTCCATGAATAGGAGGTAGCAGTGTGATTCCTTCACTGAGGATAGTGTGAAGTCACCTCCAATGACAAGTTTTCGCTCTTCTTTCTTTTACTATTTCTGCCACTCTTTTTAATGCTCTCTGTATTACAGCTTTGAGTGCCAAAGTTGGTGAAAATGAAGCAATAAAATAAGACTGAATAAAGATATCCTGAAAATATTTTTAGGCAGAATTTTGCTATGTCCGCTTTCTTCAGTCATTGTAAAATTCATTATAATTCCTTTATAAATACCTATATATGTAAGGATAAATCTACTCTATAATTTTAAACAAAATATGAAAACATATATATATGCTTTCTATTTTGCTGAGAAAGAAATAATAATAAGGGAGACTAGGATAGATCTATTTAGCTCTCATCAGCTATCCATACTCTTCTGTGATTCGAACCTGGGCAGTTTTTACATGTTAGGCAGTTGTATTAACCACTAAGCCACAGGTTCCCCTCCCCTTTCTCAGCTCTTTACCAGGGAGGGTTATGTGTGGTTTTGTTTTGTTTTTTTTAGAAAGCAAATATATTTGACTGGATAGTTTGTTCTGAAAACAATTGCCTGGATGTCTCCTGGGATGGGTCTGAAGGGCGAAAGGGAAGCAGTATGCTCCCTCCCATATTTGGGTAAACCAGGTGCTACAGAA
>JANHFM010008367.1:0-17268 GCA_032468115.1 Grayia smithii
AAGATGTGTGGACTTCAACTCCACAAAGCTGGCTGGGAGAATTCTGGGATTTGAAGTCCACACATCTTCCACCGACCGAGGTTGAGAAACACTGCTCTAAGTTTATTTTTCTATAATCAATGAAAAAGAGCCATTTATTTCTATGTGAGCACTGTTTTTATCATTGTTTGTTAAGTAGGTTAGAACACAACTGAAAGTGAAAAAAATAATTGGTCAGTGGGTTCTTTTGGCATTACATGGAAAATAAAATGATTCAGAAACCAGATCATCAGCACAAGCCTTTATATTCTTCCTGGAAGAACATTAAATATTTGAACAACTAAGCACTGAATTCCCTATACACAAATAGGAGTTTGGAGTTGTGATATTTGCTTTTATGAGAGGTTTCTAAATGACACTTGGTATTTAGGTTGTTCTGCTACTAACAATAGGAGAAAACAAACATTTGTAGTAGGGTTGCATCCACATTCCAGCATTCAGTTCAAAGCCCAGATTTTTCCAACCATTTCCTTAAGTAAAATGTCATTCAATCCCATTGCATTTAATCCCAGTGGAATCATCATATTTAATACCAATGTTTAATTTGAAAAGGTAGCTTGGAGATTTGGGGCTGGAATGCAAGAAGCCTTCAGAAAGGTAGGCAGAGTCCACTTTGGTTTTCACCATCCCTAATCACTCAAACAAAGGTGGGTCCAACACACCTTCCAATCATTCAGAAATAACATAATTTCTTAGAATGCATTTATCTAGGAAAAAGCAGGTCTGAGACAAGCAGGTATCTTTTTTGGAATTTGGGAATTTTATTAAAATCTAGCCTTAATTTATTTTAACCACAGAAATTTCATTTTCTTAACCATCATGGCCAAGATTTTAAAACTTTTAAAATCTGGCTTTTATATCTGACTTCTGGAAGTCAATCTTAAAATGCAAGATCCCACTTCACGCTTGCTTTGGGTCTATTTGTATCTGCATGATATGCACATGGACAACTCTACAGTTTGTTCAGTACACTTTCCTGTTAAGATTCTACTCACCAAGATTAGATTAAAAGATTAAAAATAAAGAGAAGCTGTCGTCACTTGTTAAGAGATGCATAACCCCCCTCCAACACTGTCAAAGTGACATCAGTCTCCTGTGGATGTTCACATGCTGAGCATCAATGTCTGAAGGAGAGAAGCTTCATGCATATATGTGCATATGCATGGCAGCTTCCATGTGAGCCAGCATGAATATTTCCAAGAGGGAAAAAAAAAAAATCCTTTCAGCAATGTTGATCAGGAGAAGGATTATCAAGAAATTTGCATAAGGAGCATTCCAGATTGGAAGTTAGAGGGAATGTTAAAATTAAGAACTGACTACTCCTTAGCAAATCTTTCCGGATGAACAATATATATCCATATCTGTCTGTGTGTCTGTCTGTGTGTCTGTCCATCTGTCTCTCTACTTATCTACCTACCTACCTACCTACCTACCTATAATCTATCTATCTATCCATCCAGTGATGGGTTTCAAAATTTCTTACTACCAGTTCTGTAGGTGTGGCAAGAATAATGTAAAAATCTTCATTCCCTCCCCACTCCAGGTGAAGGTTACTGCAAAATCCCCATTTCCTCCCGATCAGCTGGGACTCAGGAGGCAGAGAATAGATGGGGGCAGGGCCAGTCAGAGATGGTATTTACCGTTCTCCAAACTACTCAAAATTTCCACTACCAGTTCTCCAGAACTAGTCAGAACCTGCTGAAAACCACCTCTGCAACTAAGCCATCTGGACTTTTCCAGCAATTCCTGGAAAGCACTTAAAAACTTAAGATGAGTCTATCCAACTCAGGATAAACAAAGATGGCACTGTAATTCTTCAGTCTAACTGCAATAATGCATCATAAGAATCAACATAGGCTTAGATAGAATCATTTATTTGGTGATTCAAGTTGTGTCTTTAGCCTAACAATTTGCCAGAACAGTCAAAACATAGATCTGCTTGTTGTCTGCCTAATCTAGTCCCTGATCCATTATTTTGTCTTTGGACTGTGTCATAGGCCTCCAACTGATCCATGATGACATTTGCTTGTATCTACAGTTAGTCCTCAATTTACAACCCCAATTGGGATCAGAATTTCCACTACTAAACAAGTCAGTTGTTCTGAATCTTGCCTAATTTAATGACCGTTTTGCCATGGTTATTAAGACTGTTTGGTCTTGTCCTTTATCAAGTTAGACCAAAACTTTGATTCCTGGGCTATTTTCAGCATGAACGAGAAAGCTGTTTTGGCATCCTTCTTTTGTGGCTAAGTGAGACTAACTCTTTCATTTCTGTTCTCACAGATTGCTGTGAAGATCCTGGTCAGGTTAAAAGCAAATTTGTGGTCCTTTACTGCCCTTTAATTCAGGGAGGATTGGAGATGAGAGAATGGGATGCAGATTGTCTCAAGGCTACAAATCTACCTTCGGGATATGAAAGGGATGAGTTCAAAGCTAACGTTTGTGGTTTCCTACCTAACTGCTCCATCTCTACATGCACAAGTAAGATTAAAAGTCCATACCGTCCTATCTGTGTTCTCTGCCGGAGAAAACCCAGCTGCCACAAGTAGAGAACTATGTGCGGCATAAGCAATGGAGACCACCTTGAAAATTTCCAAGATACGAGGACCTGCAATACTATGTGGGTTTCTAAGAATAAGCTTTGGACAATCTAGTCCAGAAGTAGATAAGTTGGCAAAGGAAAGAGAGAAGCCCTCTCTTAAGAGTTTCCCCAAATCCCCAGGTCAAAATAGTAGCAAAGTAGTTAAAGACAAGTCTTGGATTGGGGTCAGCATCATTAGATACCTGGCTAAGCTTTTCTTCCTGGTCCTCTTGACACTCCATTTTTTTTTCTAGCTCTCCCTGTTTGGTCAACTACAGGTAATCCTCGACTTATGACCACAATTGAGTCCAAAATTTAGGTTCCAGGTGAGACATTTATTAAGTGTGCATTCTCCCACCTTACGACCTTTCTTGCCACAGTTATTAAAGTGAATCACTACAGTTGTTAAGTTAGTAACTTGGTTGTTATAGTAAGTGAATCTGGCTTCCCCATTGACTTTGCTTGTCAGAAGGTTGCAAAAGGACACTGCAGCTGTCATGAATACGAGTCAGTTGTCAAGGGTCTCAGTTTTGATCATCTGACCATGAAGATGCTGCAATGGTGGAAGTGTGAAAAACTGTCATACGTCACTTTTTTCAGTGCTGTTGTAACTTCAAACAGTCACTTACTGTTGTAAGTCGAGGGCTACCTGTACTGTACTGCCTCTGACTGATGTGCACCAGTTCAAAGGGGACAATTTTTGGTCCTTGAGAACCTATCTTAGACACTCAGAGGTACCTGCTGCCCATGGGGAAGCCTTCCTTGTGCCATGAATGGCTGCCATTAGGAGCATACCAATAAAACAGAGGCCTGACTCTTTTTGTGTTTGGGAAAGTGGACACATTTCCAAGCAAAGTAACTTTCCATCTTTTCCTGGACAGGGACAATCCTGATAAATTAATGGAAACAAAAGCGGTGTTGGAAATCTATTATTGTGGTTGGTCGCATGGTCAGCCAGATGCTTAGCCTAGACTTGGCATTTTTGTCCACCTATCCGAAGGACCTGAGATAGGCAGATGTTGTGGTTTAATAATATTAAAGGTATCACCGCAAAATGGAAGCTGTTCCACGTAAAGCTGCCTCTTGCAATTGACTAGTGGTGATTTTGTCAATGCCAGTGGTATCCAAGTGATGCTCCAGATGTTTGGGGTTTGGCCCCAAGGTGCTTATGACTATACATCAGGGGTGTCAAACTCGATTTCATTGAGAGCCACATCATGGTAGTGTTTGACCTCGGGGTAGACGGGGGGCGTGGCCAGCTTGATGTCACTCGTGTCAGGGGTGCCTGTGGCTCTGCCAGCAAAAATAGCGTCACAAGCTCCGTTTTCGGCTGTGACAGCATCCTGCAACCTCTGCCAGCAAAAACGGAGCTCAGGAGGGCTGTACACGGCTCTCGGGAGCTCCGTTTTCATTGGCAGAGGCACCGCAGGCCAGTCCTTTCCTGTTTCTAGAGTGGCCTAATGAGCCAGATCTAAGCACCCTGTGGGCTGGATCTGGCCCGCGGGCCTTGAGTTTGACACCCCTGCTATGGGTACTTTGTTTTCTTTTGTTACAATCATTCTATTTGTAGATATTGATATTTTCTTATTTTCTTGAGTTCCTTCTCCTGTATTCTGCTGTCTGCAGGTACTGCACTATCCAGATTGTTTTGTCTTTCTTCTGAACAACTCTTAGGTCTGGAGTGTTGTGTGGCAGATGGTTCTCTATTTGAATTCTAAAGTCCCAGAGCACTTTAGTTTCTTCATTTTCTCTTTGTTTATTTTGTGGTACCACCACTTCTTGCTGGCAGGCAAGTGGTATGTCTTGCAGATATTCCAATGCACCAGGGTTGCTACTTTGCCACATTGTTGTAATCAATCTGTGGGGTTTTCTTGTATTATTACAACTATTTTTTATTAAATTTCTATTTATATCCCACCCTTCTCCGGAGACTCAGGGCGGCTTACAGTTTCGAGCACAACTCAAGTGTTCAGCAAATTCCTTCATTCCTTGTATATGCCTGCTTCCAAGCAGCATTTTAACATGTTAAACATGTACAGGACTGAAACCATCGATTTAATATAATATTACAATGATATAGTTCTGTGGTGCTATACCACAGATGTGGCACACTCGCTCAGATGTTCAAAATTACCCAGTGAGCAAATTTAAGTTTCAGCTATGCTTGTAAAGATTATCGACAAAACATACATAGAATGTATTTTTACATTAGCTTGTGGACTAGTCAAGTTAGGTCAAAAGGCACATGTAGAGTTATGAAAGAATTTTAAGTTCTTTCTCTCTTAAATCTTTCTCTTAAATCACTCTTCGTTACCCCAATAAATACCCAAAAAGAGAAACAGAAAAATAATAAAATAAAATAATTGAGAACAAATGAATCTTGAGAGCACTTGTTAACACACATACACACACACTGAATGAATTTTTTTCTCTTTTTTTCATTTCTGAGCTGAATGCATTCATCTGTCTTCAGGGAAAAAACATTTGTGATGAGGCATCATTGTATATATGTATCTTTTATCAATGAAAATGGGGCTTAATTTCAGATATTCCCAAACATTTGTAGTATAAGCAGGGAAAACTTCCTTGTTCAACTCCCCTGCAGTTTTAAATTCTGTTTTAGAATGTTAAAAGTCCTTTTAGACATTACCATTATTGTACATGTATATTTGTGATATGCAGTTTTGCAAATATTGTAATATTTAGGGGAATAGTATAGTAGTGTTATGTGCATTCAGCCTGATGGCATTTATAGTTTTACAAAGTTAGAATCATATTCAAGGAAAGACAGCGAGCAAGATTTAATATTAATTTTACGGCACTATATTAAGAAATTGCTTTATATGTTAAAATTAGATGCATCTTCTTCAAAAAAAAAAAAACCCATGAAGAATCTGTATATCTCATCAAAGACAACTATGAAAGTAGAGTACTTTTCTTAGTTTGTTGCTAAGCCTGGAAGTTGTTAATGATATGAAGTGGAGATGTTCAACTGAAATCTACAATGAATATTATTAATATTGTGCTCCCATATGAAAACAAGTTTCATTCATGGTTTTTCAAAACTCAGATTTCTATGCTTTAACAAGAAAATAAAATGTATCTCACCTCCAAAATAATAGGTGTCTCCTGAAAATATATGCATAGGTACTAACATATGAGATGTTGACATTGCTTCATTATCTACCATTAAGGTTACACGATTCTTTTTAGTTGACAAATATATAGAATGCCACTGCCCATTATGTAATCCAGCACCTATAAAGGAAAAAAATGTCAAGAAACATTGAAATCAAAAGAATTAATATAATATCTGATAAGCACTTCATAATCTTTAGCACTTCTGAAAAAATGAAAATGACACTTTAATTCCAGCTTGTGTGAATCACTGTATATTTGCTTTCTTTCTTTCTCTCTTTATTATTTATTTATTGCATTTATTTATTGCATTTTATTGACTTCCTGCCCTTATAATATCAAGGAATAGACTATAGTATTTAAATGCAAGATTCCCAATTATCACAAGTAGATATTTCTAATACTTTGGTGTAATTTGTAATGTCTTTTTCCTTGACCTTCAGTCAAATGCCTATTCAGATTTGTGTGTGTTATAAAATTAAGAGTTGTATTGAGCTCAAAATTTATGTTGTTAAGCAAGACATTTGTTAAGTGAGTTTTGCCCCATTTTTACAACCTCTCTTGCCCAATTTGTTAAGTGAATCACTGCAGATGTTAAATTAGTAACACAGTTGTTGTGTATCTGCCTTCCCCATTGACCTTGCTCATCAGAACGTCGAAAAAGGTGATCATATGACACTCTAACCTTCATAAGGTCACTGGTCACTTCTCGCCTGGACTACTGTAATGCTGTAATTTATTATTGTCTATCTTTTTAAATTTCTGTGAGCTGCCCTGAGTCCTTTGGAAGAAGGGCGGCATATAAATTCAAATAATAATAATAATAATAATAATAATAATAATAATAAGTTGAGCCAGTTGCCAAGCATCCAAATTTTGATGATGTGACTATGGAACGTTGCAATAGTTGTGTGTAAAATGGTCATAAATCACCTTTTTCAGTGCTGTTGTAATTTTGAACAGTCACTAAATGAACTGTTGTTAAGTTGAGGACTACCTGTACCAAGCTTTGATAGAGAGATTGGATGGAGACTCGGTTGAATCATGTCTCGAAGCCAGCTCACAAAGTGATGCAACAGTGTGGATAATACCAACCCTAGTAGTAACCTGTATCCTAATTTCTTATTTCAAAATTTCCATCTTTCTAAACAGCTGCTGAACAACTAGCAAAAGAAATTGCATCGTGAGCATTATATAAAGACCATTCTGCAATAGGAAGTCTTGGTTTATTGTCAGTTAATCATTCATAAATTAATATGTGCCATTGTTCTCTGTTTTATGTGGGAAACAAAAAAAAATCTGTATATATCTCTGGTAATGAAGTCTCAGAGCTCTGCTCAAAGTAATATGCTCCAATTTAATTATCACATATTGTCTGTGTGAAAGCCAGGTCATAAGTCTGCCTGTAGGGGAAGAAACCTGTCCAACCATTCATAATTTAATTACTCAATCTCTACTTGCAGACTTGATTTGCTCCAATGGCTACAATAAACACTTCAAACTTACTAGCAAGAGAAAAAAAAAGTTCACAGTGTGCTGTTGTTAGATAACTTTCTGCTGAGAAAGCAAGGACCTTTTTTTAAAAAAAAAAGACACATGATATTTTATAGCTGCATAAGCAAATGAAAACTTTCATTTATAACTCCTTGGGAATTTTGTCTTAGTTGCATTGTACAATGAGATAAATTCTATTCTAACATAGTTTTTGACTTTTTGTTGTGCAAAGTGCCAGGTTGTGGACAAATATTTTACAGAGAGTTTGATTTGTGCCTGCCGTTTAGTAGTCTGTCAGAAACGCATGTCAGGAAGTCAGTTAGACATTACAGGGCATGGCAGAAACCACTTAAAACAGGCAGTGAACTACGATTGTGTCATTAACATGCATGTAATTGGGCTGTGATTTAAACTGCTTTAGGGGAAACCAGATATATCACAGTAAGCGGCACATCAGTGACATTCTTGCTGTAGAATTAACGTTTTCTGATGGTGAGCCTAGGAAAGCCACAAATTGACACACTTTCTGCATTATTTAATCTGAGTTGGGGAGTGTTAGCGGACATCACAATTGGTTGTGCTGCTACTAAACTCAATGTCAGAACTTCATTTCCAGGATGGATGCTTTGTATAAATCACCACCATGATACTGAATTGCTACTGGCAATCATTCAATTATCCCAGCTGTTATATTTCAGTTACCTTACCACTCACTCAAAGGGAGAGATGCAAATAAATGCTGCAAGGGCAAAACATGTTAAACTCCAGTTTCATCAATGTTTCTATAAACCAGGTATGTGATAAAGACCACAACATTCAATTTAAATGCAGTATTAGAATAATGCTTAGACCCTGTGCTTTAGCATTTAAATATCTGGCTCTAAAGATATGGCTTGTGAATAATAGAGCTACCAGAAATGATCCAATAAATCCAAACAAATGCTAAAATAGTTTGAGGGTTGTTGTGTTTTTTTTTTAATATATTTGTTGCATAGTATCGGTCATCCAGATTTTTAAAGGCCAGATCTGGTAGCTCTCAGGTGATTAACCTTGTTGACATTTCATATACAAAACTGGACTTTTATATATGACATAAGGTATTTTTATTTTTCCCAGTACTTCTGGTTGTTCACTATTGGCAATAAAACATTGGATTGCAAATTCACCTAAATAATTAAAGGCAGTGAGAGAAAATGATTAAACTTAAGTCCTATTTGTAAATTCCCCATAAATAACTGGCCATTGTGGAAGCAGAATGCTGGACTAGATGAGTGTGACTGTTCCTGTGTTATAGTCTAATGACCTCACAAATGGATATTCATTAAGCAAGTTCAAGGAATATTTCTGTCCAGTTCCAGATGTAAGTTAATCTGATTTTTTTGGATTGGAATGACCTTCAATGGCTATGAATGTTAACAATGATGCAACTTGTACCATTTTATCTGGAAAGCACAGCATAACCCGACCCCAAATATAATCTTAAGGCAACTCTGAGAATTACTGAGAATGATGCCCAAATTACTGCTATCAATCTCTGCTATCAAACAGATTCTGTAATTCATATATTTAGGGATAGAGGTTTAGATTTGCGATTAAAGAAGGGATGTCTATACAGTCTTTACTTTATACAGAGTTTTATCGGGTCCAGAACTCTTTCTTCTAGAGAACCAGACAAGCACTTTGTAATAAATATTCTGTATTGGGCAGTAAACTCTCCATGTACTCAGTATATCATATATTCCTTTATTCATATTATTTCAGTTGAACAACATATGAAGTTGAACTTTGTAGGAGGCCCTGTAACAAACATTTCCCATGTTAAGCAACTTTGGTGTTCTTCAAACTTTCCAAATTCAGATGTTTAATGTCAGAGTATCAGGATTTTTATCTACTGCCATGGCAACTGGGGAATTCTGATATTTTAATCCCTATTTACTGGTAAAAATAAAGCATGTTTTTCTCACTTAAAAAATAAACCCACAAAATGTTGTCATCAAAATTCTGATGCTTAGTCCAAGCATTTATTTTAGAAATTGCTTTCTTCTGCTTTTTGCTTCACCTGCAGTGATGTCACTCTGTGCCTTTCCGGGTTTGTAGAAGCTCAGTTTAACTTTCCCATCACTTAGATACATAAGGAGGCCACCTGAAGTCTGATATAGTTTATTTGATAGCAACAGTCCTTCATTGTTCCAGGTGCGGAAATGAAAACTGACTGAAATTTCATCTAGTCCTGCTGTTCCAGGCAATGCTAAATAGCTGTTGGAGTTCAAAAAGGTGACAGGAATAATTGGAGGCTCAGAACAGGAAAAAGATATATTGCCCTGGAAACAAAGGAAATAGGATAAACATTACACCAATGCAGAAATGGAGAGGATTAGCCAAGATTAGTTTGTCTGTTACTATGGTCAGAAATTACGGATAGCAGTTGTATATTGTTCAGCTGCTTCAGGAAAAGATAGTGATGAATAGTCGCACTTTAAACAGATAATCTCATCCATTTGACAGCTGTCAGTCTGTACTGATAAAAATACAGAACTAGAAGCATCTAGTCAATACATGATTAGTTTAAATAATTTGGAGACCCTCCATGAGTATATTAGGTATGTGAAGAGTACAAGATTAATAACTATATTCTTTACAAAAACAGAGGACTGAACTTTTGAACTTCATGTAGATACAGTGATAGATGATATAGATACAGATAAATGTAGCTATATGATTAGGTATCATTTTCCGAATATATATCTCTAAGTTTGTCCTTTTCTCATTAAATATACAAGCAATTTTATCACCCTTTCCACGTATGTATGAATAGCTATACTCCCTTTAATCTAATATGTACATTTTTTGTATATATCACATGCTGCAAATTGCATCACAGTCTCAGGAAAAAAGTGCTGGTTTTGGCAGAACTGTTTGAAACTTTTCCAGTTTGCAGAAAAGTTCAGGAAAGTTTAATTGCATAAAGTCATGTTAAAATGAGAACTGGATCTACTATATCCTAGAAATTCAAAAAAGTTTCAAATAATTCTTTATTGTTCAGTTTAAACTTTACATATACATAACTATATTTTCCGATTTTCCTTCTCTATTTGTTATTCTTTTTTTGTAGTTATTGACCATGCACATGAACACACCGTTTTTACATACATGATGAAAATATATAACTGTCTAACATGGAAACAAGTATTTTTTCAATATTTTGACACTATTATTTATTCCATATTCCCCTCTAAACATTTTGGTATGCTTAGGTTCTTGGCCTTAATCTGGTCCAATTCACAACTGGAACTGCAGTTTGTACAAATAAATTAAGTGATATTGTCAATTTAAGCCACTTACAATGAACTGAAGTTAATAAAGCCAAAACGTTAAGCTATACATCCTTAGGTAACTTCACTTTTAAAAATTGGTGATTGAAGTGCTTTCCGATAGAAGATAATATTTGTAGCTCAGTGTTGAAATTATGGGAATCTTTAGTGCTTTGTTGTTGTTGTTGTTGTTTTGTTTTTTGTTTTGGCAGACGTTTTATTATCAAACTAGGTAACATTATCAGTGCTGTATTATTTCCTTTGCCACATGAGCCTTTATAACCACAGAAAAAATTAACCAAGAACCAAGGGGCCTTCTGAACAATATGAGATGAATAAAGGTAGCTGGTAGAAGGCAACATTAGACTTGTACCGGAGAATCTTAATTTAATCACACTAAAGATGTTCCTTTTCATTCCCCCATGGCACCTTATTCTGTTATTATATTATGTCAAGCAGAAAGATTTTTCATGGGCACAGTTAAATGGAAGGAGGGAGGGAAGAGAAAACTATTTCCAGTAGTGTACTTAAATTAACTTTTTAGAATTAAATACGTACCAACCTTAGATTGCAATTTGAATATTACTATGAAGTGAGGCCAAAAGGGAAAAAGAACGTGTGTGCGTGTGTGGAGAGAGAGAGAGGGAGGGAGGGAGGGAGAGAACACATATAAATATTTCTTACCATTATGTTGATCTGAGGTTTATATCTCTTGGCCAAATCAATAATGTTCACACCATTGTAATAAATATTTTCAAAACATCCATGAAAGTTTTTCCATGGTAATATCCCTGATTTTCCAGGCATTGGAATCCCTCCAAAGCTGAGCTTAGAAAGAGAATAAAAATCAATAACAGTATTAAATAATTTTCTGACAATCTGCTTGCAACTCTGATGACAAAAACACTAACAGTAGAATAAAAACACCACTTTCCATTTTAGACAAATTAAACATCATTTTTTTTTATTTATTTGAAAGCTCTTTTCAAATTGACAAATGCATTAATGTAAATTGCAGGTAAAAATGCAGACCTTAAGTATAGTTCATTAGGTAATAAAGGCAATGAAAAATTCTCTAAATAAACATGTTTTCATTCTTGAAAAGGGGAAGATTTATTCAATAGTCGTTTTAAGAGAATAAAATGTATTTCTCATTTCTAAATGAACAATGCCTACCTATAAATATCAATTCAGAGCACACACACACACACACACACACCATATAGATACTCAGCATACATGCAAATATATTATACATCTACATGTATATAGTCTTGACCTAATTTTTATCAATGTTTTGTACTGTGCAAAGATTATGTTTTCATGTGGTTGTTGTATCTGTCTACCTGAAATTGTACTGTGATGTTTCTGTCCAATGAAACTACCCGTATGTGTGTTTCATAAATATGTGTATTGTTATTTCAATTTTTTTTACTAAAGATATACATGGCATCCTGTTCTTCATGTTATAATTCATGCTCTGAACGATGAAGAACTTGTGGTCTTCCAGATGTTGCCATACTGTTGCTGTAGTACTTTTGGCCATGATACATAAAGGCTGTTGGGAGTTTTATTTCAGCAATATTTGAAGATTTATAGATTTGCAACTCCTGCACTATACTGTACACACAGTTGTTATAGTCATGGACGCTCCTGTGCAATGAGTAGTTTTATTCTGCACAGAAAGCTGCTCAGTCTTTTGAATAATTCACATGAACTCTGCATATTTATCACTACCTCATGCTCAAATACATTTGCTCTATTTCCCATATGATTCTATAAACCATTACACAGAGATGAAAGATGATAAGATAAAGGATAAATGTCTTAGTGCAATGACAGAGTGATCAATTACCTTCTTCCACTGGTCTAGAAAAGGACTTAGCAACTTTTTCTGTATAACACTGGAGTTATACAGTTATATCTTTGTGGCTACTTAGTAGGCTTGACTCAAGCAAATAGTAAATGATACTTTCTTTTTTACTCTCTGATAATTGTTATCTTTTCTTTTAGACTATTGCAGCAGGAAACAATATTTTTCTTACTTGAGGTTCAAACTGATTTCTTGCAATAAGGATTTTGGTATCAGAATGAGGATTTTAATAAATAGAGACCTAGATTCAAAGTTTACTTCCCTGGTCACTGCAACTTCACTACAACCCAAAATAAGTTTTTTTTAAAACACAGAAAAATATTTCTTGGCCATTCTTAGCTTTTCTCATGCTTCCCATGCCTGCTTGAATGATTAATATTGCACACTGACTAGCAAATAATGAAGGGATTTAAGAACTGGCTGGTGAAATTGTGTTGCCACCAATTCCAAAAAGGAAAGTAAACTCCTTCAAATTTACTCAGCAGGGAAGAAATTAGCATCCCCAACTGAACATCAGTATAAAGCTGAATTCCCTGCTAATATTGTACTTTCTCATTGTCCATGCTTTAAATCCTGCATAACAATAATTTCCGAACTGTGTTCCATAACAAAATCAAATTTGGTTAATTCCACAGAAAGCAGAGAAGCAGAGAAGTCTCAACTATGCATCTCACAGTATCCTTGAATCCCATAACCTCATTTACATCACAATGATAATAACTCTAATAAATGAAAGATAATTTTCACACCTCATAATCAAGGTCCAAATAATTGAATTCTCCCTTTGCATGAAAATGGTGGGTGTGTTTATCAACTGTAAAGTTCACTTGATTATTGAAATGTTCAATGAGGATTGAATGCCAATGCTGATCATCCAAAAGGCTACCCAGAGTGATATTAATCTGGGCATCAGCAGAATACATTTTAGCATCACCTTCAAGAGGAGAAAAACACATTGTTAAGCCTGCTATAATAAACAACAGAAATGGTAAAGATATGAGAGTTCAGATTTCTTTTGTTAAAGTTATTAAAAGAGGGACAATATGACTGTGTATTTGGTACCTATATTGATGAGTAAGGAAAGCTTCCCATTAGCTAAAACCAGTGTGATGTGATCTCCGTTCTGTCCTTCTCTGTGTAGTAGAATCCCATCCCTTTGACTGGTTTTAAACTTCAGAGAAATTACATCTTTTAGGGCCGTTGTGGATTTGGGTTTAAATCTGTAAAGCAGGAAACTCCTTCCATCAAAATCTGCTACATCAGATCCTGGAAGTTTAAAAAAAAATAGTTTTCTTATGAAACGGCCAAGGACATAACATCATGATAATATATAGTGGTTAGAGTGCAGTATTGCAGGCTACTTCTGCTGATCACTGGCTTGTCAGCAGTTTGGCAGATCAAATCTCACCAGGCTCAAGGTTGATGTAGCCTTCCATCCTTCTGAGGTCAGTAAAATGAGGACCCAGACTGTTAGGGGAAATATGCTGATTCTGTAAACTGCTTAGAGAGGGCTGTAAAG
Source organism: Grayia smithii (assembly GCA_032468115.1). Taxonomy (NCBI): domain Eukaryota; kingdom Metazoa; phylum Chordata; class Lepidosauria; order Squamata; family Grayiidae; genus Grayia; species Grayia smithii. The sequence goes on from JANHFM010008367.1 coordinate 13,956, forward strand.
CACTGTGAAGCGGTATATAGGTCTAAGTGCTATTGCTATTGCTATATTGCTCACATGATACCTAAAACATGAATGTGAGAAATGTTGTCGTGAATAACATGGGGAAACAATGGAGAATTCAGAGGTTATAAAAGGAGGATTCAAAACAATCTTCATATTGTTTTAAGATACAAAAATATTACAGGAGCATTTGACAAATTCTGAAATATAAAAAGAAATAAAACAATTTTCCATTTTGTATATGTGGGAAAACAGGCACAATGTTTCATATATACTAGGCATTCTTTCCTCAAAGTTATATACATTTTGCCATTGATAATATGCTTTTGTGTCCTTATATTTTAGCAGAGGCATCTGTAAATCTTGCTAAGGATATGAAAGGGTGTGTAAAGGGAGAAGCTTGTGTTGCGATACCACGAAACACGCTTTGCGATTTCGTGGTTCCTGCTTATGGCCATGCATATGAATTTGCCACTTTCATGGATGTGCACTTTCAATAGGATATTAGACAACACAAGTTAGTATTTACCATAATCTGTAAGTAAGGGTGATTTAATAAGTCACAAACAATATTCACACAGCCTAAGAAAAGAAGATGAAAGAGGCAATAGTTCTTGAAAGTGACATTTGTGAAGTAAATGAAGATATATCAGGCTTCCCGTAGGTTATTTTTCAATTGACTATACTCTTCAAAATCAATGGAAAGCTCCTATTTCATATTATTTCACTTGACAAAACACTTGCTATATTAGCTTTATTTTGGGCATAAGCTTTTGAAAATTCATCTTTGTGATCTCCATTAAAGAATCCATTATCTCTGCTGAAGGGGTATCTGCAGTATTTTAAAAGATCCTGTTAATACCTTTGACTTCTTTTGAGTTCCCCAATTGCTTTTTTTCAGTTTTCTATATCTTGTCGTGTAAAATTAATAAATCTGCTTGCAACTCTATACGACCTTTCTGTAAATAAACCTCACTGAAACATGCTGCAACTATCTGAAACTTTCTTTCCCTTTGGCTTTATTTTTAATCACTGCCTTTCCACGGGGAAAGATAAGTCCATTAAAACCAGGGAGTCAAGTGATCAATGTGCTAAATGTTCAGTCTATTTTCAATATGTTGTAATCTATCAACTACAACTATCAGTTAACAAATCCATCAGACATAATAGTTGCACATAATCCCTATGCTCTTCCTGGTTTTATTTTTACTTTCCTTTAACATTGAACCTTAATGATGCACTTTAAATGGTATTTCTGAACATGGAGTTTATTGATTTTTTTTCTTTTCCAATCTCCAAAAAGTGGACAGATAAATAAATTGAAACATTCAGACACATAACGTCCAGTGACTTGTGAAAAACATAGTATTTGCCATCCTAGTTTGCTTAAAACAGTCCCCATGAAGGAAAAAAAAAAACAAAAACGTTCTACAAATGGAATTCAGAATTATGTAGATAAATTCCAACGTTACATGATATTGATCTCAGTATGCAAAAAAATCAAGATTAAAAAAAGGACCATAAGGTGTTAACATGAAATATTGATATCCCTCCCCAAAAAAGCCTTTACTGTAGCTGAAATAAGCAAAGCCTAATTAAGTGGTATTTCATTTGCAGTTTTGAAATATATTGCAGATTTGTGTCATTCTTCTCATTAAAGGAAAAGACATAACTTACTATAAGCACATCCATAGACTTCGATCCGCATCCCAATCCTGCCATTCTGGTTCCAATCTAAAGGGACAAATCGTAGAAACCTTGCTTTGATGGAATGTTCAAGTTTGTAATATACCACACTGTCAGCATTGGTGTTTCCTGAAAAAGCCTGTGAATAACAACATGAAAATGAGCTTTTGCTCTGCATTCTTGCAATATGTTCCATGGAGTACATATCATTTTAGATTTAAACTTGATTGGCATGAAGATATAAATCAGTGTTGGATTTCAGCTCCTGTAATTCCTAATAAGCATGACCATACAATCATATACAGGTAGTAGGCAATTAGAACCTTGGACTTCAGCAATTTCACATTCTTTTCATATGAGTTGATGAGAAATAAAAATGTTAACATTTTCTTCCACATGCCATCTTAATTTAGAGAACTGTGGACTTATACTAGCCAGTGTTCAAGAAACAGGGACCAGAGAGCACAATTTGCTTCTGGATAAAACTGATTTAAAGATTCCACTGTTTCTTTTTTTAGATACAATGATAATTGCAATTTGTTCTTCATGTCAATGCAGAAGCCTATGAATGAAATAAAGTGCATGTAAGCCTGGAAGCCACATCACAGCTTACATAACTAAAACGGATTTTGACATAGTTTTATTCTATGTTCACTGCATTATTATTTTTTAAAAAATATTAATCTTAGTGGGTATCAAATTACTATTTTTGTATTTTTTAGTAAATTATTTATTTTTCTTTAAGAGTCATGAGCACATCATGTTAACTTCTGAATATGAGTTCAGCCTAAGGCTGCAATGCCAAACTATATGAATGGGATATCATGAAAAGTTTGGATTCCATTTTATTATGTTGTAGATTTTAATACATTATATTGTTTTGATAAATGTTATTTGCAGAGTATTAGTTAAAATTATTGATATGTTTATGTTTTATATAATTTAAGAGTATTAGAAGCAAAAAAAAATATATTCGATCAGTATTATTATTGGTTGCCTCAGTATTGATTCTTGATGACTGCCTCCCTAGAGTTTTCTTTGCAAGATTTCATGGGCGTGGTTTGTCATTGCCTCCTTCTGCGGTCTGAGAGAGAAGGTCACCCACTGGTTCTGTGCCTAATGAGGGACTAGAATTCACAGTATCCCAGTGTCTAGTTTGGTGCCTTAACCACCACACTAAACTGGCTCTTCATCGGTTATTAATTACAATTTGAGAGAGCAACATTGCAAACAATTTGGCTTTTCCCTACGAAACTGTCATACTAGAAAAAAGGAAACTGCTGCAGATTACATCAAAGTATTGATGAAGTTTTCAGTCTTGAGCTACTTATTTAGTACTGAAGTGTCCGTTGGATAATGAAAGGAAAAATATGTAAGAACAAAAACCAGTTTAACAAAAATAAAATAAATAAACAAGCTATTGGGTTTTTACTTCCCCCTTTTTGTACATCTGCTAATTTGTCAAATTATAGACATTAATGACATTGGCTCCCTTAGAAGCCAAACTGTAAGTGATTATCTTTGTCATGTTTTATGATATATTGCTTACTTGGCAACCATTCTTGTTTAAATATAATTAAACATCATACATACATATATATATATATCTATATATATATATATATAT